>APFE031472230.1:543165-563228 GCA_000404065.3 Pinus taeda
CACTGTAACTGTCATATTTTCCATAATCAAAGATTGCTGAAAGCATGGATTGCGAAACTACTTGATGTTTTCTCTTGGCCAAGGAATGATTACAGAATTCCTGTGCTTATACATGATTCAATAAGTGTTTCTCTCCTCTGTTAACTTTTATGTTTTTTACCACCTTTCCGCCTTCTAAATTGCAGGAAAAAAGAATAGCTTAAGATTTGTTTCACTACACCTTAAGTTCAATTTCTGCAATTTTCGATGTTTTCTTCAGAAATAGCTATGAGCATGTATACTTAAATGATCTTTTTTACGCTGTTTCTTTCACATATGAATGCATATTTAGGAATTCTTAACTGCTCCTGGATCCCATTCATCCATTTCTCCTCTTTTTCGGCATGATGAAATGATTCTCCTTTGTCTTTCATCCCTGATTTTCGTTCCGTACTTTCAGTAGATTGATAATTGTATCCTGTGTGGCTATCCCGCTCCATAATTCCCTTGTGACCAAGAAAACACAATAGCAAGCCTAAATCCCTGACTCCATGCCCAATGGTTCGAAACTTATCACACCTTACCTTGCCTCTTTGTTCAAGAATCCTACCTCCCATCCAATCACAAACAAAACACCCTTGAAGCTAGAAAGCTAGCCTAAAATCATCAACAAAAGTTGAATCATATAGAGAGAGCCCTCTCTGATTGCAGGTGGGCTAGAACCTGCAATCCAAAGATTGGTTTGTGGTTACCTCGGCCGTATCCCTATAAGGAGCCTAGGGACAACCTGAGTGATAACATAATGGCGACTCCACTGGGGACCTCCTCAGATAAATTCATTAAACTAGTCTGCAGCCCTACAGAGGAAGAAACCGACCTGTGAAGGTCTTGGTCGACTTGTGTTGTTGCGATTTTTAGAAAAAATCCCAAAAAAATATTTAGAAGCTGGCTCCTAAGAAGCAAACGCGTAATACACGATCAAATCCTGATCCAAACAGCCCACCTGTTGTAGAAAATCCGAATTTAATTCCTAAGATCATTAGAAAACAAAAGAAAAAAGAATACCAAACTGCTACTAGTCCTGAAACAGTTTAGCCAATCGGTGTACCAACCCCTGTCAAAGTTTTATTCCGGTCAACCCTAAGTTCCCCTGGCTCATCACCCCCTTCTCCAAGTAGCTCCTCTACACCTCTATCTCATATTCCAACTACCACTACTACTCCTTCTACCCCGGTTATTCCTGTGATCCCCACTACTTTAGGTGCTTCGCTCATCCCCGTCATCATGGCTAGATATGCGCCATTACAATTACCTGCTAATCCCGGGGCTATTCCTCAGGACTACCAATCAAAAATCACTTATTTTGATGGCACAACCTCCTGCACCGCCCTATAGCATACAAAGAAAATGCAGGATTATTTCAAGAGCTATGAGATTCATGATGAGAGTGTAAGAATGAAGATTTTTGTCCAAAGTTTGACCGGTGATGTCAGAACCTAGTTTAGGGCACTTCCACCCAATTCTATAGTAAATCCGGAAGCCTTATACCAGACATTCGTTAACAGATGGGAGAAAAAGAAAGACCCCCTGCACATACTGTCCGAGTATGATACTATCAAGAGAGGACCTGGGGAAGCTGTTCTGGATTACTGTGCCAGATTTAACAATGTTTACAATGCAATACCACAAAATTTAATACCTCCACTTGACCTCGCGTTATACAAATTCCCGGATGGCTTTGATGCCGAGATGGCGTATCAATAAAGGGAAAGAGCCCCTCAAAGCCTCGCAGAAATGCAAGACGCTGCAGTGAGCGTGGAAGCAAATCTAATCGCTAAAAGAAATAGAACTAGAACTGAGAGAAGAACCACTTTCAAAGAAGAACCCTCCTCCTTCGATCAGAAGCTAGATGCTATCATTAGTGGCATGCACAGGCTGGGAGACAGAATAGACAATGTTGAGAGGAAAACTTCATGGGAGGGTCAACAACCCAATGCCATGAGGAACCCAAACTTCAGAAAAACCCAAAACTCAAACGTTGGTAGGACCAGTCCAGACAACGATATTAGGCCTCCTTTTCAAGAAAACTATGCAAAGGCATCTACATCCGCTGAGCCCACAGACGGGACGCCTAATGAACCTGATAGATTCAGAAAACGAACAGCCAATTTTCCTCACAGAGGAAGACCGGCCATACCTTGATACAAAACAATTCCGCACCAAATCGGGAGAGTCCTTTGACTTTAAACAAGGATATGACACTGCTATATATGAGGTACACAAGCAATACAAATTAAGAACAAGGATTGTTGATGTTCCCCCACCTAGCAGAACAAAAGATAGAAAACAGCTCAACAAAACTAAAGGGAGGATCACCAACAATCAACCAGTTGGCAGCTCTGTCCCAAACCCCCATCAGGTTACTGTGGAGGATGTAACAGAGACACATTCTCCTATTGATCATCCTCTGCCCCCCTCCCACCCACGAGAAAATATGAATAGCATCCCCAAACATCTTCCTAAAACAGAGATACCACAAACGGTCACACACCGTGACACTGACATTCCAAAAGAGAACATAGAGAGTATTCCTGAAAAAGAGAAATTCACCATGGTCAATGCCAAGAACTCATTGGAAAAACCTTTTAGTTTAGAAGCAGAGATTGGAAAACTCAAGATTTCCATTCCCCTCTCAGAACTGGCTAAGCATGATGTATATAGACAACAAATTCAAAGGTCGCTTCAATTACCAGAAGTAAAGGATGATGTAAACGTTTTAGATGATACCCCTGAACTACTGTTCGGGCCAGAAGTTGACGGAAAAACAACATACGGACCTGTTCCACCTTTCTATGTGAGCCTGCACATACATGACAAAATACTGCATAATGCTATGTTTGACTCAGGAGCCTCACATAACCTTATGCCCAAAGCTGTAATGGAAAAGTTGAATCTCGATGTCACCAGGCCCTACAAAGATCTGTATTCTTTTGATTCAAGTCAGGTCAAATGTTTAGGCTTGATCAAAGACCTTTGTGTCTCTCTAGTCCAATTCCCCAACAAGACAATCTTGATGGACGTAGTAGTTTCCGACATTCCCACAAAGTATGGTATGCTTCTATCCAGATCATGGGGAGCAAAATTGCAAGGATCTCTTCAACTCGACCTCTCTTATGCCACTATATCTGTCTTTGGGCAACCAAAAAGACTTTATAGAGAAACATTAATGAAATATGTGGTAAGAAGTGAGGAAAAACCCCAAAATTTTCCAATATACTCAATCCATTATGATATGGATTCTTTTATTTTATTTAATGATAACACCAGCCCTCCAACTGATGATAAGCCATTATCTTTGGAGCAAGGAACGAACGTCAATGAGGAATCGGTGGCCAATACCTATGAAATTATCTCAATAGCTAAGGCAATCAATAAGCAGCAAGAAGAAAATCCCGAAACAGAAATTACCAGTCAACCCGTTCCCCAAATAACTGAAACTCTCAATACAAACCTCAAACGAGAAGCCACATGGTACTTGGAGTTTGATGGTTCAGTTAACAAGCTAGGAACAGGGGCTGGAGTATGGATTTACAATACTCATGATAATCACACATAAGGCCATGCCTATAGACTCAATTTCAGATGTACAAACAATATGGCGGAGTATGAAGCCCTTCTCTTAGGCCTGAAGTTGCTCAAAACCCTAGAAGCTACTAAAATCTCCATCCTAGGTGACTCTGACTTGATCATACAACAGATAAAGGGTAACTTTGTCGCTAATGATAGTAGAATGCGAGCTTACAGAGCCGCTGCCAGCGAATTGTTCAGCGCCTTAAGTGAATTTGAGCTGGCCAAAATAGCACGAGATCACAATATTCACGCCCATAGTCTAGCAACCTTTGCTAGTACATGCAAGCTCCCCTTTGAATAAAATTACCATTTCACCACTGAAATAAAACACAAACCTTCAGTCCCTAACAATGTCAAGGATTGGCAGGTGTTCCAAGATGATGCCCAGATTAACAATTTTTTGACTCTTGAGGACGAATTTTCCAACACAAACATCGACATGGATGCGATGGCCGAATCGCAACAGTTAGCAGAAGAAAACCACCTGACTCTAACAGCTGCAAAAACTAAACAAATCCTAAGCCCAACTGTTTTCGACAGTACAAACATAGGGTAGCTGAAACAAATTTGTTCACAGAAAATGGCCAAAATAAAGGACGAGTTTATTGATCTGAAAGGTAATGTTCTCCCTGCCGGCCTTACTCCATTGGAAGACATGTTTGATGACAACGATGTGGCCAAAAAACCAAAGATGGAACCTTTGAATGCTGCCATAGAAGAACACAACATAGGAACAGCAGAACACCCCAGAATGATTGAATTATCCAAAAATCTGCCTCCTGACCAAAAACCAAAATATGTGGATTTGTTCAAAGAATTCCAGGATGTATTTGCCTAGAGTTATGAGGACTTGAAGTCCTATGACACTTTAGTAATCCAACATACCATTCCCCTAAAGCCAAATCAAAAACCGTTCAAACAAAAACTTAGAAGAATCAACCCCATGCTTCTTCCTTTGATTGAAAAAGAAATAAAGAGAATGTTTGAAGCAGGTATCATTGCGCCCATTAGATTCTCTGAATGGGTATCTAACTTAGTTCCCACCAGAAAGAAAACAGGAGAGATAAGACTATGTGTAGACTTGAGAAATTTAAACCAGGTCTCTCTAAAAGACCACTACCCGTTGCCCAAAATGGATCATATCTTGCAAAGAGTAGTAGGTTCCTCTAGAATTTCTTTACTAGATGGATTTTCAGGATTTAACCAAATCCTTGTTCACCCAGACGACCAGGACAAAACAACTTTTACCACACCCTGGGGAACATTCAAGTATGTTAAAATGCCTTTTGGGCTAAAAAACGTCGGTGCTACCTTTCAAAGGGCAATGGATATTGCGTTTTCTAAGGAGATACATGATTTCCTCGTAGTTTACCTTGATGACCTGACCCCATTTTCCAAATCTGATCAAGAGCACCTTAAGCACTTAAGGCAAATTTTCATGACATGTAGGAAATACGACATTTCCTTAAACCCTAGGAAAACCCTGTTTGCCCTGGAGGAAGGCAAGCTTTTAGGGCATATAATATCAAAAGATGGGATCAGAATTGACCCAGAAAGAATTCAAGCTATCCTCCAAATCCCTTACCCAAGAAACATAAAAGAATTGCAAGCATTCCTCGGAAAGATCAACTTCCTGAGGAGATTTATCCCAAATCTAGTTGAGCTAGTAAGGCTATTGGGCAACATGCTAAAAAAGGATGCCAAGGTAAGATGGTCTCTTGAAGCCAAGCAGGCTTTCGAGAGTATAAAAACTACCCTAACTCAAACACCTGTCCTTACCAGTCCTCAATTCGACAGAGATTTTATCATTTTTTCCTTCGCATCTGAACACACGATAGCTGTTGTCCTTCTGCAGAAAGATGATCAGGGCAACGAGAAGCCAATTGCGTTCTTCAGCAGAGCTTTGAGAGACGCACCCTTGAAATTTCAGATTATGGAGAAGCAAGCCTACGCCCTGGTCAAAACCATCAAAAATTTCAGAATTTACATCCTATACTCCCATGTGATTGCCTATGTCCCTAATGTTGTTGTAAAGGATATACTAACTCAAGAGGGACTGGAAGGCAAAAGAGGCAAGTGGATTGCCAGCATCCCTGAATACGACATTGAGATAAAGCCCACCAAGCTCATAAAAGGACAAGGGTTAGCCAAGCTAATGTCTGAAACAAACTTCCAAGCATTAGATATTAATCAACTGGACGATGAACCGGCACTGGCGACTCCACAGATCAGTGAAACCTTCATGCAATCCCCTTGGTACGCTGATATTTTCTTTGTATTGTTAAACTTGTGTGCTCCCCCAGGATTGTCCAGAACCAAGAAAAGATTTTTAAGGATGAAATCATTAAAATTTTGTGTCATAGATGGTGCTTTATTTTGGAAAAATCATGAAGGTATTTTGCTTAAATGTTTAACTATAGATGAAACTAACAGCATCATGAAAGAATTTCATGCAGGAGACTGTGGAGGACACTTATATTGGAAATCCACGGCTGACAAGATCCTACGGGCTGGTTATTACTGGCCCTCTTTATTTGCAGATATAAAGAAGTTTGCTGTTTCATGCCACAAATGCCAAATCTTTGAAGGGAAAAGAAAACTACTGCCCTTGCCCCTTAAGCCCATTTCAACCGAGAAACCTTTTCAACAATGAGGTCTTGACTTCATTGGAGAAATCCATCCCTCTTCCTCAGGCCAACACAAGTGGATTTTAACGGCCACCGATTATTTCACCAAGTGGATTGAAGCCATCCCGTGTAGGCAAGCCAATGACTCCACCATTATCCAATTCCTTGAGAGCAATATCCTTTCTAGATTTGGCTGCTCTGAGAAAATTATCACTGACAATGCCGCGGCTTTCAAATCCAAAAAAATCGTCAACTTTTTCCATAAATACCACATTACCTTAGGTCACTCCACAGCTTATTACCCGCAAGGTAATGGCTTGGCCAAGTCTTCCAACAAAAGCCTCATCAATATCATAAAGAAGTTGCTGGAAGAAAAAAAAAAGAACTGGCACAAGAAGCTCACAAATGCTCTGTGGGCAGACAGACTTTCCACCAAAAAATCCATCGAGATGAGCCCTTGTGAACTCGTATATGGCATGGAAGCCAAGTTTCCTTCATCTATGGGCATACCTACTATCAAATTGTTGTAAGAAATTCAGGCTGAACCAAATGACATGCAGAGAAGAGTTAATCAAACCATTCACCTTCAGCAAACCAGAGAACAAGTCTTCAACAGAGCTTAGATACTGCAGGAAAAACTCAAGAAAATGTTTGATAAGAAGACCAAAGCAGAGGATTTCCGGGTAGGAAGCAAAGTTCTAAGATGGGATTCACGAAGAGAAGACAAGGGCAAACATGCAAAATTTGATTTTCTGTGGAAAGGTCCATACATTATCAGTGCTGTGCAAGGCAATAACACCTACTTCCTCAAATCTGTAGATGGCAGCATAGCTGAAGAAGGCCCGGTCAATGGCCGGATGCTGAACCACTACAATGATCCTCTTGATTGAAAAGAGCAGATGGTGGTTTATTTTGTACATAGTTGTATATATCAGTATTTTGACTTTTGTAAGAATCCATCATGCTGGAGCACGCAGAAGAAAGCAGGCAGTGCTTTACAGTTTAACAGCAGCACAAGCGAAAGGAAAGAGTTGTTACCAAGTCTAAAAGTTCAAATCAATCCAACAGTCAGGAAGAAGACGTTCAAAACAGAAACAACTAAAGACTAAGGCATTCTGACCTGCTGTTCTTGACTTCTCACAAGGAGAAACCATCCCCAAGTGGAGCCACTGTTAGCCTCCTGCTGTAGCAGGTTACTCATATTTCATGATTGACATTTTTACAGGCCAAATATGTCATACTTTGCATGCTACAATGCTCCATATTTGCTTAACAGTCTCCAAGCAAAGAAGGCTACTCAGAGTTCATTTAATTGCCTTCCAAATTTTTGAGAAGTTATTCCGGTATCGCCAATTTTCAATTAAAGGGAGGTCCAAACAGCTTAATCTTCGTCTCCCTAGGTTTAAATTTCCTGTTTTAGAATATAGAGAATGTAAATCTGTCCAAACAGCTTAATCTTGGTAGATTATTACATAGGTAGAGAATCAAAGGAGCCCAACAGCTTAATCTGGGCCCTTGGATGAAATAAGGGTAGTCTGTAGATAGGAAAACATGAAAAGAAAAAATGGAATGATGGGTTTGCAAGTCTAATTGCACCCAAATCAAAAGAAGAAAAAATGTTAGGTAAGTAGGCTGGGTAGGTAGTTTTGAGGTTGTTGAATCTTAATTGCTGATCATTTCCATATTTCCAGGCGTCATCTTTACTCAGGACACAATCAGCAGGCAGTTCCATGCAAGAAACTCAAAAACATGTATAACTAACTCCCTTTCTCCATTTCCCCCCCAATCATTAACTAACTTCCCCAAAAGAGGTCAAGATCTGCTTGATACCTCTTAAGTTCCATCATTTTCATAGCATTTTCTTGGGTGAAGATCTGCTTTACTCAAAGTTGTTCCATACTCTCAAGGCTATGTGGGAGGAGCTGAGGTGAAATGTCCTTTGCATGTACAAATGAAGGGGTGTTTATAGCCAACGGTGAAACTAACCTTTATGGTTGTTCAACTTCCCTCATGACTATTTGAATTCCCTAACCTTTCGACTTTACATTACTATTTATATGACAAGCGAGTCTCTTGGAATTCCATGTTACATTACATTTATTGACTGTATGGACCATAATAGGGATGTGGATGAAATGACTCATGACAAGACTCGACATGACAGTGTTGGTACATTCATGTTGCCACTGGTTTGCATGTCGAGCTGTAGTGTTTCCATGTGATGGATGTCCTCATGGTGTGTCACAGCTTCACCTGTGCATGGCAAAGTCCGTGGAGTTTTTGATGGTTGTTGGGTTCGATTGATGTTGCATTTCCACATTGCTCCTTGCTTACATGTTGGCATGCTTGACTGGTTCGTCCATTTGTGACAAGCGCATTTTCATCCATCCATCTGCCCTTGAACACATCCTCACATGTTCATCCGTCCATCCATCTGTGAACACATCTTTGCATGATCGTCTATTCGCAACCACATCTCTTTGCATGCATCGTTTGTTTGTCCTTTGGCAAACACGTCCTTCTGCATGTACTCCCTTTGTTCATCCCATCTGTCATCGTGCCATGTTTGTTTCTGTACCTGTATCTACATTCACTCATGATGAGCTGACATCAAATCCATAAACCTCATAGTCTACCCTGATGAATGATTGTTTTGGATGCAAGTGACCAGGAGAGGAGACAAGGTTGTGAGTTGTGAGTTGGGGATCGAGGCTCCATGCACTACTGGTGAAAACTGCGCAAAAGTCACTGGGTGATGGAGATGGGCAATCTAGATTGAGAGTGACTATGCACGGGGTCTGGCTTAGCTAGAGGACAAAATTGTACAGTTTTTGAGAACAACAATCTGGGCTGCGGGAAGGTTTGGCAGACAAAATCTGCGCAATTTTTGGAAGGAGCGGGCAGCAGGAGCCTGGGAGCCAAAATTGCGCAATTCCTAAAGGGAAATCACACTCAATTGTTGGGACATTGGCAGAAAAAATTGCGCAATTCCTTGAGGGAACTAGCAGTCAGCTACTCGGGCTTGGCAGCAAAAACTACGCAATTCCTGGAGGGAACTAGCAGTTAGCCGTTGGGGCTTCGTAGGAAAAATTGCGCAATTCCTCGAGGGCACTAGCAGTCAACTATTGGGAACTGTTGGCGGGGAAAACTGCACTGATTCTAGGAGACTGGCCTGTTGATCACCTCTGCGTAGTTTCTAAGTTGAGAAGACTGTTGGGCAACAGAGGGCTTGCTCATGAAAACTGCGTGTTTTCCGGGTGAGTAGTTGGTCAGTTGATTGGTGGTCTGGCTGGAAAAACTGTGCAATTTTCTTATGTAGACAAAGATGGGCACTGGTTGTCTGTTCGGCCTATCTGCACAATTTTCTTAGTCAGTGGAGAAACTAAGGTCTGTGGCCTGTGCATAGCTTTTTAGCGAAGTCAGTTCCAGGGTGAATGTCGGGTCAAACTCTCTGGTTGACCATCATGAAGTTTGATTCATCTATTGCGAGCAGCACAACTTGAAATGGCTTGCTTGGTGCTTATGCATTGTTTTGGGTGACAGCCAATCGAGTTAATGGCAGGGTGAAGATCGAGATGTCAGAGGGGATTCTGGTCATTAGAACGTCAACAAAATGGCTAAGTGTGTGAATGGGTGAAAAGGTGCATACATGATCTTGTAAACACGCACTTACATGACTTGACAACGAGACGAATCAAACCATTTGGACACATATGCTCAACATGACTGACCGACAGTGTGAGCGACAAGCACGACGCTTGTGATTGATCATCGGTCAACTGTGACGATGCTTGTGATTGATCATTGGTCGACTGTGACGACGCTTGTGCGATAGTTTATATGACTCCATGTGTAAGCGTGAAAGATGTTTACATAGTGAACATAACATGTACACATGAAGCGGAGACCTTGTGTATGACCATAACATGGTTGGAACCATGACATTGACATCAATATGCAAAAGTTGTCGGTGGAATGATCTAGCATGGTGGGAGCGAAGACTCACATGAGCTCACGGAGTGAACCCGAGTCCATGCAGTCATCAAGTGAAACTCTCAAACAAGGCTACGAAATTGGATGCAGACCAAAATTTTGGAGGGTGTTGTAGCTGCTACAATAGTTCCATAAGATCTCTAATCACAACATAAGTGAGTGTCGAGTTGAGCAATCACTGGTGGCTGAGATGAAGGCTTCCAAATCATATGCATGTTTTGAATCTAAGTCAGAACCTGACAAGGAGAATGGAATAGGGAAGCAGATCATTGACATGGATCCTAGGGCCACCGTGCCCACCGCCAAGATCTAGAAGAATGATCTTGAAGATCCAGAGGAGGGGGAATGCTTCCTCCACTCACATATTTGGGTGAATAGTTCTCTACTACAGCTCATTATCAACAGTGGGAGAAAAAAGAACCTCATTTCAACAGAGGTCGTAAAGCTATCAGGTCTACCGACCACAACACATATGTAGTCATACACCATTGGGTGCCTTCAATAAGGACAAGATCTCCATGTTAGCCAATAGTGTCGCCTTCCCTACAACATCAAGCCTTTCATGGATGAGGTATTGTGTGATTTTTCCTGTACTTAATTTTGTGATGTGTTATTAGTACAACCATACTTGTGGAAGCGACATGTTGTATATGAGTCTAGACCTCACTCTATGATTATTACTTTGGGCAATAAGTTATACAAGATACTAGTGGTAGCCCTGCCTACCATCATCTCTTTAATCTTTGCAAAGAAATGCAGTAAGATCATTTCAAAGACTAGTAAATTAGTTTTCCTTATGATTCACCCTCAAGGAAAGAAGAGGATTGTGGCCAAAACTATTGAAGAATCTAGGGCAATCAAAATTAATGAGATTCTTCTTTAGCATGATAAAAATTTGTGAAGTTATTTTGCAATTTTATCTTAGCTTGATATTCATATTATTATTAGTATGTGTTTGCTTCATCAAACTTGCTCTCAAAAACAAAAGAGACAAGAACACAAAGTATTTGGCTTTTCGCTAGGGCCAAAACCTCTCCCTCTTGAAGAGGAAAAACCACAAAAAATTCTTCTTATAGAGATTCCAATTGATGAATACCAAGACCAAGACCCTTCACCTATTATGCCTTCTCCAAGACCATGACACCAATCCTCTTCTCTATCACTGCTGAAACCATCATCATAACTGTTGTTGCACTAAGATCATCATTATTTCATCACTGATGTCATCACAGTTGCACCATTTTTGCACCTTTACTGAGATCATCTTTGTTGTACCTTCATTGAATTCAACTTGTTGCACCTTCATTGAGATCATCAACAAGATTTTTCATCATAGTTGTTCATTGAGATCTTTGTGACAATGTCTTCATCAAGAATGGCATCATCATTGTCATAGGATTATGACTGTACTTTAATATGTGTTGAGATACTATGAGATCCTTCCATCTTAATTATGTTGAGATTGTGTATGGTATTGTAGGGTTCCTATGATAGAATTGAGTATTTCACAGAGAATGAGACTGTGTTCTCTTGGGACCTAGTCATAGTTATACTGAGAATACCTTACTGGTTCACCCATCAGAGGACCATAGTGATGTCTCTCCATCCGAAGTCCTAAAAAACTGCCTTCCTATAATGTGGATCTCTGTTCCTCATACCCATCCGAAGTATTTCAGAGAAAAACGCAAGTTCTTGATACTTGTGATTACTCATTGTAATCACCATGAGACAGAGACATTCAAGGTCTTCTTTACCTATGCCCATCTGAAGTGTTTGTGCTCCTTATCTGAGATGTGCATCACCAAGGAGGAGAGGACTATTATATTCATCACTGTGATTATCACCGAAGTTTATGAGGCCATCCGAGATCCTGTACCCATCCAAGATCCTCTTCCTGCTCCATACACCCATATGAAATTTCATAGAAGAATATGAGTTCTATGCTTGAGATTTGCGAATACCCTAGCCACATATTTATAGTGGTTTGTCGTAAAAAATAAGTTGACTTGTCAAGTTAAATGTTGTGTCTATTTCCTTGAGCCGACATGACTGTCTTTTATACACTTAATTCAATTTTGGAGCCAACATGGTGATCTCCTTGTTGTTTTTCTTGCATACTTCATTGTTCTTGCTTTTGGAGGATTGATCTTGGTCTTGGAGGGTTTCTCTAGGCTTGAATATATTTTACATAGGCTCATGTGGAGATCCTTCATACAAGACTTGAAACTTTGACATATTAATAAATCCTAAAGACATCAAGAAGAAGTCCTTGACCTAAAGACACTTCTTTCTCATGAAACCCATGCAGTAAGGCATATAAAATAAATTTATCTTCTTTTATTACATCATTTACAAAGATCAAATCATTATGAAGACCGAACCTAGTTACACTTTCTTCAACACTCCCTCTTAACTAGGGAGGTATTCATAATGGTACTTGGTCATTCTCAATATGAATAATTTCTCATAAGAAGAATTGGATTTTCAATCCATCTGGTATAGCATCATTTCAACCAACATTGTTTTCATATAGCAAGCCCTTGACTAACAACTATATATATCACTTAGATCAGAGCACACAATGTTGGTGAGACCAATGACCAATAGACACACATCACCATTGTGTCTCTTAGGGTCATACCCACTCGGGTGTTCTCTAAGTATGCCCTACTAGGACTATTTTCATCTTGGGTTCCTAGCCCTCAAGAATGTCAATCCTCTTGCCCACTCTTGTCTTGGATGCCCTACCACATTCTCAAAGAGTGTCAGATGCCATATGATTACACAATCCTCCATTATTTCTTCCAAATGGAAAACAATAATGTCGTGTCTAACTCTCCCTCTTAACGAGGGATGAGTTCCAAGTTTCTCTTCACTCAGAAACTTGCTCGAGTTCCTTTTACTCATAGGAATCTCTGAGAGCTCCCTCTTAAATAGGGACTCTATCATCAATACTTTATAGGGTCTTCTAGTTGACTGATGATCCAAGACCTTGATGTCATCAATTTATTCATATGTAGGGTTCAACCATCCATCACATTCCTCCACCATTTCATTTCTTATTTCTCAGAAAATATCCTCCTTGGCTTTACATCTAGGGCTTCCTTCATAGGGCCATCTTTCTTCACTTTTCCTTGAATGGTGATTGCTCTAGATCGCAAGGTACATAGTTGTGACATCCTTCACAACCCTCCCTACCTTGTCCCTACACACATACCTAGACTTTCTCTAAGAGTTCAGAAACCAAAAACAAATTACATATTACCTTTTTGGTGATGGGAGTTTCCAGTGACATCCTCTTGTACGTATAAACACCCTCAATACATGTTGACACATCTGCCAAAGATATATGTTGTCAAGGGTCTTCATATTTTCAAACTTCCATTAGAGTCTTCATACATTTCCGGGAGATTTCCTAGTCAAATCTTCATAAACTTTTGGATGTTGATTGCCTTCATCATGGTTGCATATTTTCATGATCTCTTTTATCCTCACCCCTTCCATTCCGAGGAGATTTCAATTAGAATTTCTTAATTGTATTTAGCCACCTCATACTTCATATGAGGACATATTATGTTGATTTCATCTAGTTTGACTTAAGCCTTTCTGCATCCTTTCAGAGGACGAGATCATTTTTCTCTTGATCATGCTTGATCCATGTTACCCCTAACCATATAGTTGGCTTATAGGGGCCTCCCTAGGTTCAGAAGAGTTATTTAGCCAAACAAATCCCACAGCTACCAGCCCTTTCGGCAAAAACCCACAAAGCGCGGACTGAGGTCTCACCAGAGGTAGCAGGGGAGGGTGCTGGAACTAGGTTTCTGCACCCTTGGGATGTCTAGATGTGGTTTGTGAGGTTCGCGCATTGTTCTGTAGCCTCGTGCTGTGCAGATTTGGTTACCCTTATTGCACTTATTACAGATTGGATCAATTATTACTATTTTGATCTAGTTAGAGCAATCTTTAAGCAAATTGTTATTATTTCTCGTTACTTTCGTGCATCAAGAATAAACCCAATTCACAAGTATTCAACAGTAGAAATGCATAGATCATAACAATTCATTTACCATAAAAGAGTAAAGTCGCATTTAACACAGAATTTAGAGTAAACTTATCTTTATTAACAATCTTCACTAATACATCCAGATCCACCCTACGCACTCAGCTACAGGGGTTCATGCACACAACTGTGGACTTTCCAGGCCTCTGCACACACAATTGCAAAGCCTCTACCTGCTACCCTTATCCCTCGACTTGAACTTATAGACACTTTCAAACTATCTTCTTTCAAAACCCATTACATCTCATCCTCCAAAAGAATTGCCTTTCCTTCACAAAGCTGTGCTCTATTTAAACCCTTCCCTGGCCCGCGCTCCCCGCGCAGGCCGACTCTATTTACATTACTTTTTATTATTTTCAAGTGGACTACCCTTTGACTCAATCTATTATATTTCTCGCTCTGCATATTTCGCAATTTTTACAATATCTAAATCCTACTCCTTGGGCTTTCTGCCCCAAAACCCTTACGTGGGACCTCCACTACCCAACAGTCCCCCAACAAAATCATCGTGACTCATCCGAAGTCACTCGTCGGTGCAACTAAATGCTATGCCTTAGCTTCGAGGTTTGCCTCCCTGTGAGTGATAGTTGTCGTTCTGGTATGCCTTCCTTGTCTTCTGCAATGCTTCATCCATCTCCTGCTTGAGTGTTTCTACCACATCTTGCAACTGATGATGCTCATTCTACTCTGCTCGATTAACACAGAACATCCCCTCTGAGGATTTTAGCATGAGCGGGGGAACCACCTACAAGACTTCCTGGTACCATCACAACCATTTCCTACCTTCGTATCCTCCCTTCACATCATCTGTTGCAGCCTGTGTTGCAATTTTGCAAGACCCTGGCTATCGTCCACAAGATCCCAAACTTTGAGGGACATTAGAGACGACTGATTAAATGCATATCTACCCATGGTCACCATCTAGCCAGCCTTTCGTTGTTCTGTTGCAGTGCGCTGGCCTACCCCTGAGTGAGGCGACAGCCTCCAGACCAATTTTGCTTCGTGTTCCCTCTTTTCCGGGACATCTCCTACTGGTGTTGCTGCTATGCCTTGTGCATAGATAATGAACAGCTCCATCGGTGTTTTCGAACTATAGGTCATCGAGTGGACTCCCCTTGGTAATTTATAAGCCATGCGAAATTCAAATTCAGTGATTTCCGCTCGGTCCTGCTCATGTAACCTTCTCGTGTGGAATTTGTGGCTATTCGTTCCATATCTGGCTCGTACTGTATCTCTTAATGTACCGCCGCCTGCTCTGTTTTTCCATGTTACCAACATCGTGTCATGAATAGTGATATCAATGGTCATCATTGTGATCGGCGCATCTGCATGAGCCTCCTCATGGCACCATGACCCTTGTGTTTGGTCAAATGCTTGCGCACCATGGTACTCATGCATTTGTCCACCAGGTTGCTTTAAATGCACCATCATACCATGACTAGTATCTTTAACGGTCACATTCCATCTTTCCTTTGCAACAGCGAATCCCCAGGGGCACAGATGCGTTTCTGCATGGATCTGGTGGTCATATCGAGCAACTTTACAATAGCCTGTTTTATAGTTGCACACCCTCTTCCAACTGCTTGGGGTGTGGGGACTAAACCTCTGATGGATATTCAGAAGGGAGAATCCCTTGCGCGGGTCTTCTGGTTCCCCACTGACCTCGGTCGTGGGCACCCTATACGTCCTTCTACTTCCATTATGGAACTATGGTGTGCACACCCCTGTGGCTCCGAGTGCAACCGTATCAAGGTAGGAAAGCCAGCAAGGTTAGTTTCCTTGGGAAATTCCTTTTCGTCATCTAGGTAGGCGACTTCTAATTGAAGTTTTGTGATGGCTTTGTCCAACTTCATACTGTGGTCATGGATTCGGGCCTCAGTTTGTTCCAACTCATCTAGTCGTCATTTTGCACACAGAATGGCATCCCACAGTTGCTAAACCTTGTCGCAGACACCATTCCTGGTGGGATAAGCTGTACCTATAGTGGTTGATTTGGCTGTAGGGAGGATGTTCTCCCTGGCTTGATGATCTTGTGTTCCACTCTGGTCTTTTTGAGGTGTCAGTCGTTCGCCATACACCCATATTCTTCGGGCTATTGTTTTATTCCATCTTATCCATCACGCATATCCTCTAATCTGGAGTCGAAACTTTCACTTATATCTCAGCTTCCATGATTCTTCTACTCGTACGCATAACCTGTCTGTCGACACACTGGGTTGTTCCTATACTACGCATGGGAGCTGTTCTTCAGGGGTCACATCCTTCTTTCCTAGGTGGCATTTTTCGTTACATCATGCTAATTGAGTCACCCTATTATAGTTGAGTGTTGTAGCTTCCTGTAATCGATTCTGCCATCATTCTGCTCCCTCCTTAGAGTCCATGGTGCAGATGCTATCGCGTTCCCACGAGATTCCTCTATTCTTGGTGGCATGCATCCGATCTTCGTCTTTCGTTATTATCTGATAAATGCAATCAAGTTTTTCATCACCTTCTTCATCGCGTACAGGTTCGGTATAGTGTTCTCCTTCTGCTGGATCCAGTGGAACTACCACCCGTAGTGACTTCTCTTCAAAGGTCATCTTGAGCCTTTTTAACTTAATAATCCCCTTCATATCTGTAGCCCAAACAATTCCCAGCAACGCTGGGTAAGGATTGTTGTTTTCAACAATTTCTATAACTTCGAAATTGGTCTGGGTACTCACACCTTTGATTTCTACCGTTTGTTGGAAATAAGACTAAGAGGGGGGAGGTGAATCAGTATTATCCGGTCAATTATTTTTCATTTTACAATCAGATTTGTATACGCTACATCAATTAGTAAAAACCGCGTATGTACGCAACTTCAGTTAAGGAAATTAGCGTATAACCAGCAGACTTGTAATTTAACTTATTCTTCAGATATTGATAATTAATTTGTCATCAAACCATATAGACAGTACCTAGGAACATTAAAATAGAATAGGCAGTAACACATAAGAACACAAGATATAAGGTGGAAACCAATGTGGGTGAAAACCACCTACTGCGATTCGTCTCTATCTTCTTTTAATTAGAAACTTCTTTTTACAATGTATCTGTACTGGTGCAGTCTTATACCAGTACGCAGGCTGCTACCTACAGAAGGCTACAACCTTCTCTCGTTCTCTAGCTTCTTCTAGAAGGGAGCTACAACCCCCTTAGCTCTTGTACTAGCTGAGGTACTAGTACGTAGGTGCTGACCTACAAAAGGTTACAACCTTCTCTTTTCTTCCAGGGACCACGTTTCATAAATTTTTATACTAGATCCATCAATTATATCTACATCAACCAATCTCCTTTGTACAAACCAATACTAAATCAACCAATCACTTCTCAGAATGTTGTAACCAGAATACAGTAACAATAACCAGAAAACAATCCTGAATCTAGAACACTGCAGTAATAAACGGAAGCAGCTAAAACATATTTCATAAGACGTACGCTACTTCAAATGTAGAAACCTGCATACATACACAGCTGTATTAAGGCCAACCAGTGTATACGCTGTCTTCACTTGCTGAACCGGCATGTATACGTGTCTCTGAAGTGCCGAACCTATGTACGGATCTATAAAATATAATTTACCCTTTTCACTTAATCAGACATCAGTTATACGCAAATTATTAGATTTATAGATTTATTCATGTGCCAATTATAACAGATCAAAAATCACACAATGATAGTACTATTCAAGCCTTAAGATATTGACCCAATAATAGAACTTATCCATGTTTTAGCGCTCAGGTTCCTCCTTGGTTCAGATCCAACAATGCATCATAACCCAATTCTAGATCTTGCTCTTCATAAGATATTCAATACTTCTGTTCATACCTTTACCTAATGATCTCCTTCCCCTTTTATAGTCTTAGGCCTTACTCAAGACCATGGTCCAAAACCATTTAGAACCAATACTAGGAATCCAATACCTAGGTTCAACACTTCGAACGCAATACCAAGGTCCAAAACCATAGGTCCAAATATAACGGACTAAATACCATGGACCAAAAATAAGTTTTCCCACATGTACACACTTTTCTTTACATGAAAGTGCGTGCATACGTACACACACCTTTTGATCGCCTAACCCACATGTACACACGACTTGCTTAAGAGGAACCTACGTATATCTCTTTTCCTTTCATTCTGAGAACCTAAACTAAGATCTTCCATTTGAGTGAGTTTCCATCAAGGACAACACCTATGTCATAGTGCCAAACCTATGTCATAATGCCAACAATCTCCCCCTTTGGACTTGATGGCAACCCCAAGTCACTCAAAGCCATCAAGGACAACACCTATGTCATAGTGCCAAACCTGTGTCATAATGCCAACAATCTCCCCCTTTGGACTTGATGGCAGCCCCAAGTCACTCAAAGTCATTCTCCCCCTTTGTCATCAAGGGAAAAGGGTTATACGCCCCCTGAGTACATGCTAAAATCTCTACTTTGCTGTGCTGTCCATGCTCCCCCTAACTGTAGGCAAGGTCTACAAGAAGATGTTAAAAGATACATGACTTTATACATCATAAATGACCTTCCTATCGCTAAAGACTCATACATACATCCATCTCAGAACCAAGTGGGGATATACCAATATTGACTCATCCACCCAACCAAGTGGGGATACACCAAAAGTTTACACAAGAACATTACATCATCCATCCCAGGCATAGTGGGGAAACCAAAATAGGCCATTACATGACCTTAATAAGAAAATAAATACATGACATAGAGATGAAATATCTACAGCAAGACTATGATAGTTATCAACAACTATCATCAGCAGCATCTGTCAATCATCATTCAGACCAGCAACCATGTTCTCCCTCCGCACTTGTTCCACCTGAAGCCAAAACAACTGTGAAATTGAACCAAGATCTTCTAAGATAATGCCAACAATGCATTATTAGAAGTATATATGCTCCCCCTGAACTTGTTCCAGATGGTCTCTGTCAGACCCATATCAGACTCTTTTCACTTGAGTCCAGCCCATTGATTTCCTTCAAACTAACACATACGCGACTGTATCCATAGCAATCGGCATATGTACACGGATTCTCCACATGAAACTCGCATACAACCATTAATCTCTGAAACAGACAAGTTTCAATAGCAAGATGATGCATCAACTACTCTTAGCTTTTGTCTGAGGTATTCAAATGTCTCCCTGGGTAGTGGTTTGGTGAGTATATCAACAACTTGTTCTTTGGAGGATACATACTCCAATTTGACCTTTTGTTCAAGCACTTGTTCCTGGAGAAAATGATACTTGATAGGTATGTGCTTGGTCTTCAAATGCATGACTGGATTCTTTGAAATACTGATTGCACTTGTATTATCACAAAAAATGGAGACAGGTGGAGTACAAGTGATTTGAATGTCTTGCAATGTTTGCATCATCCAAAGGAGTTGTGTGCATCAAGATGCAGCAGCCACATATTCTGCTTCAGTTGTAGATAATGCAATTGAACTTTGTTTCTTACTGAACTAAGATACTAATCTAGAACCCATGAAGAATGCACCACCACTAGTGCTTTTTCTGTCATCCACACTTCTTGCACAATCTGTATCTGTATATGCATGAAGTGTGAGATCTGTACCTCTAGGATACCATAAGCCATAGTTTTGAGTTCCTTGAAGATACTTGAAAATTCTCTTAACTGCCTAAAGATGAGTTTCCTTTGGATTTGCCTGAAACCTTCCAACTATTCCCACTGCATGCATAATGTCTGGTCGGGTACCTGTTAGATAGAGCAG
>APFE031472232.1:0-82741 GCA_000404065.3 Pinus taeda
AGACTGACATTTGGGCAAACCCTAGACCTAATGGCTAGTGACCAAATTTTGCTTGAAGACTCACTGAAATGACAAAATTTGACCTTGACACTTCAAAATAACTTTGTAAGAGCATATTTGATCACTGTAGGAAGGCTGTAAAGACTGACACTAACAGTTTCTAATTCTCACTTTTCTATTCCATGATACCATGTACCCTTGCAAAAATTCAAATCTAACATATAAATCAATCCTCTCCTTCGAAATATGACCACTAAAATAATATGGTTTCTAATTCTCACTTTTCTATTCCATGATACCATGTACCTTTGCAAAAATTCAAATCTATCATATAAATCACATGTAGATAAATATCCAATCCTTTTATTATTTTTTCCATTAATCCAAATATGTTTAGACACCTTGTCTATGTGAATCTTTACTTAAATTGACATGTTATGAGCATCGTTGGCTCTTGTCAACCTGAAAATTTGTACATTCTTGATGTTTTTGAATCCGATTTCTCACCATAGTTCCATTTTATTTGCAATATTTTTCTTCAACGTTAACCATAATTTCATTTCCTTTCTTACAATCACCTTAAACTATTTGCATAATTTCAACTCGCTTTTTATCTTTGGTTCCACTATTTCTATAGAAAACCAAAATAACTGGACACAGGTCATGGATGCAAACTATAATGGCAGTAGGATCTTATTGGTAATATTAATTACAAATTATTTAATGAATGTTGATTTGAAGAGGAAACAATAGAAATTTAAAAAACCTAGAGAATTGAAGGCATCAATAATTTTTGTGTCGACATATTCCATCTCAATAATAATGTCAAACATGTTAATTTATAGTTAGTTTGTTTCATTCACAATGTTTTTTGTTTCTTATTAAAATTCATGATATGGGTATAGCTTTGATATCTAGTATGGTTATTTCAGCACAATGGCGTACATCACAACTACCTAGTATGCAATTCACCACATCCCAACTAATATGATAAATAATGGGAAGAAAGAAAATAAGTGAGAATTGAATGTAAATATTTCGACATTCCAACGATGTTGTAGTTAATATCATCATAAGATAATGCATATTTTTTCTTCTTTTCACATAAAACTATATAATGATTATGTTTTGGATTACATTCTTTATTGAATATACTTATATTTACTAACATTCATGTTCTTGATTAAGTTTATATATAAGCTTATACAAAATGAAACTTGTCAACATAAAAAAAACCTAAAATTGGGATTATAAGAATGAGAATTCTGACATTTTTTATTTAATTTATAATATTACAAAATTATTTCTTTCTCTACAAAATGATCATTTCCATTCCTCTAATTCCATGTATATTTATCTATGAAACATTTTCACGTTCTTCTTCTTATTCTCGAGTGAGATTGATAACAATGTGATGAACTTTTCAAATATTTTGAAAATGCATGATAACTCTCTTACTCCTACATCATCCCAATGTAAATATCAAGGAGAAATATCCTTTTGGATATTAGTGCTTCGAAGAAGACTTTTTATGTTGGGTGTGACTCTTAAGAAATATAAGGATAGGGTTATATAATTTGTATTATCATTGAACTTATGAATAGGAATTATGTTCTAATATGTTACTCCTCCATCATTTTTTCATATGGCTGGAGAGATAATCAAGATCTTTAATAAAAGTGACACATTTGGTAGTCATAATGAGTAATTGTATTGAGAGATGCATTCCACAACCTAGTATGAAGGCAATGTGTGAATATGCTCAACATGGATTTGCTTTGTGCACCTTTAAAAAAATCAAACTATAAATAAAAAATAATGTCATTTATAATAAAAATAGAAATGATTACACATATTTAGTTAGTTTTAATTGAAATATTATAAAAAGTGAATAATTTTATTCTCATTCTGCTCACTTGATTCCTTGTTAATATTATAATCTATTATGAAAGAGATGCGGTAAAAATACTTCACTTTCACTCTTAGAGTTATAGATAAAATATTTCAATGCCTATGTCAAATAATATAATTCTATATCAAGTTTATATGGATAAATAAATTAAAAGTGAAAAGAAAAAAAGGAAAAATTATCTATTTCACATAAAAATATTCTAATATAGAATTAAATAAACTATTTGATTATCACATTTTTTGTAATTTTTTTTCTTTCTATTGTCAAGTTTATTGGTTCAATTATCATACAACCTCTCATAATTGTGTTTATATATATGGGGCTTTAGTTTGGAGGTCTTGTCTTAGTCTCTTAGCATGATTCTCTCTATTTTTCATGATATTTTCTATGTCAAGCATTGTATGTGGAGAATTAGGTTGTCCCTTTGGATGTGTAGTGAGTTTATCAGTATTCTAAGACAAGATTTTATAGAATAACACATTGGTGATGAAATTCTACTCTTCAGATATGGTCATCAGTGCCTCCCACCTCCTTATCCTTTAGTTTCCTACATTGGGCATTGTTCCTTCCAAGGTTGTTCCTTTTGTCTAGCATTCTAGGTTTCTATGTCTCTTCGCAAACGTATGCCCAGTCATCGAGGCAGAATCTCTTTTACTCGATTCAGAAGGTCTCATCCCTGATGACCCTTCTGTTATCACTTAGTCACCTCTACTTTTTATTTGGTCCCTTTGGAGGTTCATCTTGAAATCTTGTGCTTGGAGGATTTGGAAAATAGTGACCGTCCATATGCTTCAGACTCTAAACTAGTTAGTGTGGGTGTTGAGAGGCTATCAAATTTGGGTCACTTACATAAAAGGAGACTACATTTTCTTAGCTCTCTAGCTCTTAATGATCAAACCTCTACCTGCATGCATATTTGTTTAGAGGGAAGTATATGGTTCAAAATTTCATTTTTTTTTTTCCCAACAATGTAGACTCTCGTTTAGAAACTATTCAGTCTTTTTTGGTTTGAGACTCTGGTTCCAATGACCTCTTCATCCCTCTCCTCAGAGTGGGCACATATTTTCTCTTTTCGTTGGTTAATTTCTCATCTGAATAGGAAAAATTAAGGCTGCAAATTTTAGGTTTAGTTTTTAGTGAATGCAATTACAAGTCTAGAGGGCCTTTCGGTTACTTTAGGCTTTGGTTTTGGTCTACGCGATTACGTATGGTGTTCGAATTATCATTGAAGTTTACCTTTAATTGTCTTTGGATATTGAGTGAATGTCAGTTGGATGCTCTAGCTACTTCCGGTCTCAGTGTTCAGTGTTGGTGTTACCTAAATGTGTAACGTGCTAAAAATATTGCTAGTGGCTTTAGGTATTTTTATTTCTAATATGCTTTTATGGTTCTTGATGCAAGAGAATCTCATATTTAATTTTATTATTTAGTTAAAGAATCTAGGATTTTTTACAATTAGTGAGTCTTTTTATAATTAATTAGGAGATAAGGAAGTTAAGATAAAATCCTAAAATTAAGAGGATAGCTCTCAACTTCCTCTAAATATTTAGGAAGAAGTTTCTCTAGAAAAAATAAGCGAATCTTCTCTCCTATAAATAAATAGACTGATAAGGCCAAGATTCCAAATATCTAGGAAGAAGTTTCTCTAGAAAAAATAAGCGAATCTTCTCTCCTCTAAATAAATAGACATGTAATTGCTGGTAAGGCCAAGATTTTCGAGTTTGATGAAATGAAATAATCTTTTATTGGGTTCAGTCTTTGAGCGCTGCACCATTTTTGCTATCAGGGCCATGAGGTTGAGCGTTGAGTGAAATTAATGAGGTTGACTGTTGCGTGAAATTAATGACGTTGAGCAATGAGTGAAATTATCTGCGCCTAGATTCAAAAATCACGTGAGAGCTTTCTTTGTGAGGAAAAAGAAGGCGACCTTAACCACGGAGGATGATCATGTGCATCGGCTGACGGAATGGAAGAATCAAATTGTGTGCTCTATTTAATCTACGAGTTGATTTAATGTTGGACGTAAGGTAACGTGAAATTCCTTTGGAATGGGAGCATACCTACTACTGCACTGGTCACCGCCACAATTTAGTTACAAATAATTTTGCACCAATTTCATTGGGATCCATCACTCTATTCAGAAGAAAGGTCGGAAAACAGTGCTCCCTCCTCTATCACGTTGCTTGAACTTTACCTCTGCTAGTTTCTTTGCAGTGCTTGAACTTTACCTCTGCTAGTTTCTTTGCAGTTTGCCTATAGTAACGATCTACTCCAATGTGCAGAAAGACGCTGTCGTTAGGAAAATAACACTGTATGGAGAGAGTAGTTATGATAAACTCGTGTTGGGAATGAATTAAATATGTGGAGTAGTGCTGGTATGATAGAAATTCTTGCAAACCTGAGTGCGTGAATTATTATGAAGTCTGTGGAAGGAGTCATATTGAAGTGAATTAATTTTCACGTTGGTCGTTGGTAATTTACGTAAACATAAAATTCCATATGTGAAGATGTAATTTGAAATTATCACGTATGTCCATGAGAGATAATAAGTGGAGGAGATATACAATGAGTAAAACACTCGATTTGTTTTGAAAAAAATTCCATATATATTCATTTAAAGGTGAACGCTACATAAAGCACCTCATAATATTTAATTATTATTTTAAAAGTAATAAATTTATAAAGTGTTGTGGTAATTAAAAGATAAAATGGCTCATAGAGTTAGAGGAGTATGGGAGTGAGTGGAGCTGCAATTGGTTGAGAAGAAAAAATGCAAATCAGGTCTTACTCGATGAAGTAAGACATATTAGAACCATATTCGATGCATTGAAGACAACATGTCAAAGAGATGTCAGCATCCGTGATATGAGATGAGTGAAGCTGAAGAAAGCTCAAAAGAAGAAGCTCACTAAGAAACTCTAGAAGAGAAGATGTTAGTATTATTGGGGGAATAAGTATGAAGCCAAGATTTGACATGCCTACGTATGAAGGAAATTTAAATCCTTAAGAATTGATTGACTTGATCGGCACCATGGATAAATATTTCGACTATGACAACGTAGCGGACGAGAAGAAACTTAAGTTCATAATGAGAATATTAAAGGGAAATGTTGCATTATGGTGGGGCAACATACAAGCTGAAAGAAGAAATCAAAACAAAGGAGAGATCCATACTTGGGATCGACTAAATTGAAGGCAAATTTCGTCCTCAAGCTCAAGAAGAAATTTATGTCTGTAAAAGAATATACAAAGGAGTTTTATAGATTGAGTAAAATATCGGGTGATATGGACGTAGATGAAGAAAAACTAGCTACGTACATTAATGGCCTAATATTTAAAATAAAAGATGAATTGGATGTTTTGTCTCTAAAAATTGTTAAAGAAGCTTATCATATAGCCCTTAAAATTAAGGAAAAATTGGCAAGGAAGCAAAATCGAAGAGAAAGAGGATGAAGCACAATAAGAAGCAGAGGATCATTAAGTCAAGGACAATTAAGTAGAGGATATTCAAGTTGAATATTTCCCATTCAAAGACAATAAGATAGTAGTTCACAACATGCAAAATTTAAGAAAACCTAAACATCCTACTCCCGACAAAGTTTCATGGTTGAAAAAAGGACATCAAATACTAGTTAATGAACAATGTGATTGGAGTTTCAAATAGGATGTTATAAGGATAAATTTCTTTGTGATGTTATTCCCATGGATGTATGTCATATCTTTCTTGGAAGGCCATGGCAATATGAAAAGAAGGAAATGCACGATGGAAGGAGCAATACCTACACTTTTGAGAAGGATGGTGAAAAGCATATACTTTTGCCTTTGAAAAATGAGAAAGGACAACAAGAAGACCAGTCAAAGGGAATGCTACTTAGGGGAAAATAATTTCTTCAAGAAATTAAGAATGAGGAGATAAATTTTGCTTTGATCGGTAAGCTAAAGGTAGTCCTCACAAATACAAATATGAATGACCTAACAGAAGAAATTAAAAACATGTTGAATGAATTTATTGATTTCTGTATTCAGGATTCTGTGATCCATAATGAGTTAAGCAAGGTCTCTCGATAGAAATCACATAAGCGAAAATTTTGGTTGATGCATTTCGAACCAACAAGTGTGGTTCATCATCAAGAGTAGATGAAAAGGCAGACCATGGAAAAGGCTTAAATAGAGGGCAATGTAGAGACATAATTTCAGGTAAGGGCTATATTTGATCACTAATATTTAAATTATGATATTAATTTATTAACATATTAAAACAAATATTATTAGTACTCTATATAATAAAAACTAGTTTTTGAAAATAATATTAAATAATGATATTAGTTTATTATTTTAAAATATAATAGAGAATAACTATATTAAATGCATAGTTTTTGAAAAAGTTATATTTAAATTAAATTTATTAAAAAAAAAAAAAGAGAAAAAGAAAGAGAAAATACAAACTCTAAACAAGGAGGGGAAGTGTAAAAATTTAAAAACTAACCCTAAATTGAGAAAAAGATCATTAATAGATAAAATATTAATGGAAAATTAAGTAAAATGAAAAAAAATATCACAAGCATAAATATATATATATATATATAATAGTAATATATTATTATATATATATATTTATATACTATAATATACATATATATATATATATTATATTATAGTATATTATATATTTCAAGAAAAGTAATTAATAAATAAAACAGGGTCAACAATAAAATATGGGGTTGAGGCTCATTAAACAAATAACAGAAATACTAAAAGGCGTTAAGAATGAATAACATGATAAAATACATAAAAACAAAAAGGATCAAGAGAATAAACTCTAATGAAGAATAAATCAACAACAAATACTACAAGGATGCCAATACCTACATAGATAAACAAACAAAGAAGATAAATCCCAAAAAGAAGAGTAAAAGACTAGGAGGATAGGACACAGACCCAACTTCTACTAATATTCCAACTGTCATCTCTATTCAAATTATTGGGTGTTTTTTCAATTTCTAGGGCCTCCCTTAATTTATGATGATGGAAATAACTAAGTATTAGCCATCATATTGACCTTATTCTAGGTGCTAGTGTTCCAAAGAAAGAAGCTTACAAAATTACTCCAAAAGAGAATGAAGAGATTAAAAATCAAGTGCAGGAATTATTCGATAAAGGTCTTATTCGAGAAAGCATTACTCTGTGTGTTTTTCCAACAATATTAACTCCAAAGAAGGATGGTGGATAGAGAATGTGCATAGATTCTTGAGAAATCAGCAAAATTACAATTAGGTGCAGGTTTCCATTACCCCATATTAATAATCTTATAGATTGTGTTAGTGGTGCAACATATTTTCCTAAAATAGATTTAAAAAGTGGATATCATCATATCAGAGTGAGAGAAGGTGATGAATGGAAAACAACGTTTAAAACTAATAATGGTTTATATGAATGGTTGGTAATGCCCTTCAGACATACCAATGCTCATAGTACCTTTATGAGACTAATGAATGAAGTCTTAAAATAATTCATTGGAAAATTTGTTATAGTCTATTTGGATGATAGCTTACTTTATAGTCAATTAAAAGAAGAGCACCTCAGACATCTTATGGTGGTTTTGAAGAATCTAAAACAACAAAAAATGCTAATCAATTTAAGGAGATGTAGCTTCATGAAGATATAAATACTGTACTTGTGTTTTTTTATTTCAAAAGAAGGTTTAAAAACATATCACGAGAAAGTGAAGGCCGTAATAAATTGGCCAATTCCAAAAATCTTTCGAGTGGTAAGAAGTTTTCATGGATTGGCAAGCTTCTACAAAAACTTTATCAAAAAATTCGATGACATATGTTCTCCAATTAAAGAGAAAAATAAACTATTCCATTGGATAGAAGCAACTAATAAAAGGTTCAAATTATTAAATAAAAATCTTACACAACAACCTATTTTAGAATTTCCAAATTTCAATAGCTTGTTTCAGGTTGAGACTTATGACAGTAGCACTGTAATAGGATCTGTTCTAAATCAAGAATGAAAACCAGTTGCTTAGTATAGTGAGAAACTTCATGAAGCCAATAAAAAATACTCTTCTTATGATAAAGAATTTGAAGCCATTGTACAAAATTTAAAAAAACAGAGACAAATGGTGAGATACAGGTGGAAGGAAGAACTCAGAAAAGCTGAGTATGAGGAAGTAGCTCACACATGTTTTGATACAAGTGATGAACAATCTTTTGAAATTGTCATGAAGATTGAGAAATATGAAAAAAGAAAATAGAATCCAATTTTTTTTCTTATTAGAGACGAAGAACAATACTCGAATGGAATTCTCATCAGGGATGATGAACCAAAAATAGAATGTGAGAATGAAAAACTTCTAAAAGTTGTTGTAAATCTAAAGGTTGAAAAATTCGTTGGCAACGTCGAGAGAAATTTCAGTCAACACATTGAAGCAGAGCAAAGAGTTCAGGAAACAAGTTTATAAGCATGGGATATGAGTGAAGGTATACGAGTCTGGTCATATACTGTTCTTTTGATGGTTCTCATGGTTAGGAAAATTTCTCATGAAATGGTGAGAAAAAGCATGGTGAAGACAAATGTTTTGCAACAAGAAAACTAGGAGTGGAGTTACATTAAAGTTAGAGAAACGAATTTAAAAAGACAAGAACATGAAAAAAATTATATATGGGATCCACAAAGACACAGTAACAAGACTCATGGTGAGGAGGCCATGGAAATTTTCTACTTAGTTAGTATCATGCAAGAGCATCTCATATTTAATTTTATGTAACTATATAATTAAAGAATCTAGGACTTTCTAGAATTAGTGACTCATTCTAGAATTAATTAGGAGATATCAAACTTAGGGTAGAATCCTAAAATTGAGATGATAGCTCTCAACTTGCTCCAAATATCTAGGAGGAAGTTTCTCTAGAAGATATATGAGAGACTTCTCTCCTTTAAATAAATAGCCATGTAATTGTGTGTAGTGCTCATGTTTGGAGTGTGATTTAATTTAATGAAATTTTATATTGTTTTAAGATTTGATCATTGCACCAGTTCTTATCAGTTTCTTTGTTCGAGCATGGCATGAATACTGTAGGTTTCTATGTTGGCAAATGTATGTACTTCATGTCCTATTTTAGATTCTACCAAGAAATTCATATGGTTTGTTGTTAGTTTTCTCAACATAGTGTTTATTTCATGTTCATGCTTAGCTTTCTTGGGACACTCCTTTGGTCACTCATTTTGATCAATCCTTGGTAAATGTCTCTGATGTAATCAACTCCATAGTCCTCCTCTCATAGATGAAAATCAATGATTCTTATTTACAAAAAAAAAAAACAATTTGATTATCCATATATATATAAATAGAGAGAGAGATAACCATTATACATCCATCTTAACCATATATTTATTAAGCCCTAAAAAGGATTAAATGCCTTGATGTGTAAATATTTTTTCAAGTTTTGAATATTAAAGGAATGTTTGCCTTATCAGTTGATTGGATCCCTCTTGTGCTTGGTAGATCCGTGGTTATTTTGGGAAGCTCCAAATCATAAATATGTTACCCCAAATAAGAAGAATGGATTGTTGATTGTCTCTTTTGTAGAGGCATATAATAAAAGCATGGTATATCAATTTCTTTACTCCTATTTAGATAAAATTTTCATCCTTGAACAGCCTGAAAATCTACTATAATTCTTATTTTCTAATAAATTCTAAAATGCGCCTGACTTCAACAAAAATGTAAGATTGATGTATGTTATAAATATTAATATAAAACATAGTTCTCACATTTTATATGGATACATATATTCCATCCTTTTTTATATTGATTTTCAGCAAAATGGTCGCCTAAAATTTTTGTTTAATCATTTTTTATAATTTGAAATTTATGCAAAGAAAACATGATACAATGGTTATATATATATTGAAATTAGAAAGTAGGTCTCTTAGTACTTTCTATTGAAATTTCAACTTATTTAATTAGGTACTTCTTAAATTGAACATTTTAAATAATTGGAGGAACAATATGTTATTTACAATACTATCTTTAAATATATATACATAATGTACTTTTCACAATTGAAGTACAACTATGCTTGAGGTTATGGAATATTTTATAGGGCAAGCAACATTGATAATGAAATCGAACCAACTAGTGGCGTTCCCTCTAAAAGTGGGCTGTGTGTGGTGTACATGGTTATGGGTGAGGTTATGGAATATTTTATGGTGCAGCAACATTGATAATGAAATGGAACCAACTAGTGGCGTTGCCTCTAAAAGTGGGCTGTGTGTGGTGTACGTGGCTGTCGCAAGGGACGGAGACATCCTCTTATACGCCATTCAAATCGATGCCATTGGAATATCTTTCGAAGACTTTTTTGTGGAATTTGCTTACGTGTTTTTTGCGCTGTTCGATTGTCACTCGTCACCCTGTCGAGGTTTTGTGATAACGTGAGACCTGAGGAGAATCTGTTAATTAATCACTCGATGCCCATACGTCGGCCACGTCTAAGTCATCTGGTTTTTTTTTATTGCTGTTTAAGTTATCTAATAGTGGATGTGGTCCAATGGGTATTTAGGTATTTTTATTGATGTTTAAGATAACTAAGAGTGGATGTGGTCGAATGAGTAGGTGAGAGGTTTGGTGTCTTACAGTTTTTATAATGGTCCACTCATGAGAAAGATTATATTTGCGAAGTGAGATTTAGTGGTCTAATGTTAAGCAAGACACTGTATATCAAAGTCAGAGTGAAGTTTTGTGATTTAATCTTTAAACAATACTGTGTATATCTGAATGAGACTATATATAGTTGAGCGAGATTCTGGTTATCCAAACTTAAACAAGAATATATACCTGAGTACTGCTCAAACAAAATTTCATTATTTCAATAAAAGAAAAAGAAAAAGATCTCCACTATGGTGAGTTTAGAGCTTCCTAATATTTCTGTTTTTGAATTATCTGTGTTGTATTGTTAATTATTCGAAACCAAGAATATCATTTCTTAAATTTGTGATGACAAGGAGACTGTTGGTTTGTATAATGTGAACAAAACAATCATGACTTTTAATTCTTTTAACCATATGATTCCTAAAGTCAGAGTCTGTGCATCACTCTTTCGCCTTCAATGGATTCCCAAATCAATAACTCTAATGTCTCCATTAATGAAATTAAAGGTATGCGAATATATATCTGACAGTTGGGAGATATGTGGAGAGCCCTCACTGCTCTGCCTACTGAGGTCGTTATCAAATTCAATACAGTACTCAAGGCTCCTACACCTCAATCCGAGAAGTCACGCATGTAGATTCGTTTTATAAAGACAGACGTAATGCTACCCAGTCGTCGGTAATTTGATGGGTCTCTTCAGCTTGATGTTTCAGTTGGGAATTTCAATGAGATCTAAGAATTTCAGATTGGCGTTGCCAATAATTAAGATTACCATTTTCCTTCCTCCAATCTTGTTAATGGTTTCTTCGTTGGAGTCCTTTATAATAAATTTTCACGAGTAGAATATGGGAGCCAACCCAACCCTATTGTCATTTTTTCCTGGAATCGTGTCCCTGCATGCTATTTGTGTCAGACAGAAATAAATAAACTGAGCTTCTTTTTGTAATTGTACGCATCAATTATATATAAATTGTGTTTTAAATGGTAAACTTAGATTATTATTTATTTATTATTATTTATATTATATTATATTAATATAATATATATATATATTATATATATATTATATAATGAGATTAAAAACAAAAAATATTTGAATGTTAATTATTACAAAATATGTTAATGTTAAAGATAAAATGTGATTTAAACATAAAAATTTATTAATAATAAAAAAATCTTTTAATTATTTATTTTAATAAAATTAGTATGTTATATTAGAAATATTATTTCTATTAAATTGATATTGTAAGTTATAATAAAAATATGATGATTTAGCTCGAAGTTCAAGTGGAATGAAATTGGGAAGCGTAGCATATTGAAGGCTAGGTTGCGCTCTCTGAGTAAGATAAGACATGATCTACCGAACTGAGGGTCTGGGCAAAAACCGAGGCAGTCTCCTTCGTCCGATAGAGGGAACTCACTCTCTGGGGGGAGGCCGGTCATTCATAAAATTTAATGGGGTTGATAAATAAAATATTTAATATATAAATTTTAAATAATATTTATATATATTTAAAATATATTATTAAAACAAATTAATATTGATATTATGGTTCATAAATAAATTATTTTAATGCTTATCATTTATATATTATAAATGGTTGAAAAAAACTATATATATGTTATAGAAAAAAATTTGAAAAGAATAAATTATTATGGTTAAAAGATTTTAATGTGTTATTATTCTACATTTTGATACATTTTCATGACTCAACACACCTTTTTTGGAATTACAAATTTAAGTTGTACATAAATTAACTGCTCAATAACCACATTTTCAAGGCATTAAATCCATTTATGCATTGCAATTTAAATAATAGCAATTACAACATAAATATAGTAATTTTTTCCTTAATTTCTATCCCCACTTAAATATAGTGATATACATTTCAAGCAATGAAATGAAGAGGTATTTAAATAATCAATGTAATTCCACACTCATCATTGCAAAAATTCTCTAAATAGCAGGTTGATCTTTTAAATAAATTTGAAAGGTTTACAATTTAATACACTGTCTAACTAACCCTCCAATAAATAAATTAATCTTTTACCAACATAATTTAACAAAATTTAGGAGACAAAATTCTACAAGAATGAATGAATCTTAATTAAAAATTATTTAGATCATACCAATATACCAATTAAAATTAAAATGTCTCTAAACTACATCATTGCAATTTCTATTTCATTTTCAGATAAAATGATTTGCACTCTCTTGTATGAGCAATAAGATTAAATTAATTCTTCATCCCATTGAGGATGAATTAAAAGGTATTAATAACAAACAAATATTTGCATAAATGAAAATTTTAATTTAATGTTTTATGATTTATGATTTATCATTTTAATCAAAATTTTAACATAATTTCTCATTTATCATTTTCTCTTAACCTTATCCAAAATTTAAACAATATAAAATATTGAAACAATATGAATACAACAATATACTTAAAAATATTTAGGAAGAAAAAAATATATTTATCAACATTAAAAACTAACCATATCTCAAAATTTTTAATCAAAGTAGTATTCACGATCCATTTTTAGAGATATAGAAAATGGAGATGTGATAAAATAAAAATACAAATTCACTTATTTTACAAAAAGTGACTCCCTCTGAAATCCTAACATGAAAGTAATTTGCATAAGAAATCTATAGACCGATTATCTATCAAACTTTCAACAATGTTATCAATAAGTAGGTGTGGTTTTCATTCTCAGAAATTTTTTGTAACGATAATTTAGTGAATTCATTAACCTAGCCACTCATTAAAAATAATAATAATAGTAATAATGGTATTTCTTCACTTTGCAAAATGAACTATCAATCAGAAAAATTATCAAAAGATTCTTGAAGAATATTTTTTTTTAAAATCTACAAAGGAACAAATTATTCTAGGAATAATCTTGAGGAGGTAAATTATTAAAAATATTTTTCCAGATATATTTAGTAATACTTAGAGGGAGACCGCTAAGAAATAATGTGATACCTCGAAATAAATATACAAAATCAATTCTCCTACAAATTAGTTATTGATAAGATGGTCAACCTTCTTCATCAACAATTAATTACTTGTAGATAGCTACATAAAAAAACATATATACAACACAAGGAATGTAGCATGCACAAATATTACCACACAAACCACTAAAACTATCCAAATGCGAACACACAAACCAAGAAGACATAACATAAACCCACCATAAAACTTTTTAGCAATGCCAAACCCACAAAAACAAAACATAATGTAAAACAACCATAAATATTTTTAACAGAGACTAGAAAAAAATAAACATTATTTAAACTCTTAAGCTCACCAATCTTTTCAACAATGACCTAATGCAGAAAAAGTACCAACATGCTTTATGTATAATCACCACTAACATGCTTTGCACATAATCATGAGATTCAAATTTATGAACTCGCCAGTCTCAATCCAAAGATTGTATTATTGACAAAGCATTAATTTAAATAACAGTATCCTCAAAGAGATGTCAACATCGGTGATATGAGTGAAGCAGAAGAAAGCTCAAAAGAAGAAGTTTAAGAAGAAACTCTACTAGAGAGGATGGTCAATATTATCGAGGGAATAAGTACCAAGCCAAGATTTGACCTGCCTACGTATGAAGGAAATTTAAATCCTCAAGAATTGGTTGACTCGATCAGCGCCATGGATAAATATTTCGAGTATGACAATGTACCAAACAAGAAGAAAGTTAAGTTCACAATGAGAATATTAAAGGGAAATGTTGCATTATGGTGGGACAACGTACAAGCTGAAAGGAGAAATCGAAACAAAGGAGAGATCAATAGTTGGGATCAAATGGTGGCCAAATTCAAGGTAAATTTCTTCCTCAAACTTATCAATTAAATCTTTTTTTAGTCGAAAGAAAAAGCTCAAGCATAAATTTATGTCTGTAAAGGAATATACAAAGGAGTTTTATAGATTAAGTATAATATCGGGTGATATGGAAGTAGATGAAGAAAAACTAGCTAGGTACATTAATGGCTTAATATTTAAAATACAAGATCAATTGGATGTTTTGTCTCTAAAAACTGTTAAAGAAGCTTATCAGATGGCCCTTAAAATTAAGGAAAAATTGGCAAGGAAGAAAAATCAAAGAGAAAGAGGATGAAGCACAATAAGAAGCAAAGGATCATTAAGTCGAGGACAATCAAGCAGAGAATATTCAAGTTGAAGATTTCCCATTCAAAGAGGATAAGGTAGTAGTTCACAATACACAAAATTTTAGAAAAAATAAACATCCTACTCCCTACAAAGTTTCATGGTTGAAAAAAGGACATCAAATACTGGTTAATGAACAATGTGATTGGAGTTTCAAATAGGATGTTATAAGGATAAATTTATTTGTGATGATATGCCTATGGATGTATTTCATATCTTTCTTGGAAGGCCATGGTAATATGGCAAGAAAGAAATGTGCGATGGAAGGAGCAATACCTACACTATTGAGAAGGATGGTGAAAAGCATATACTTTTTCCTTTGAAAAATGACAAAGCCCAACAAGAAGACCATTCAATGTAAAGTTACTTAGGGTGAAATAATTTCTTCAAGAAATCAAGAATGAGGAGATAAATTTTTCTTTGATCGGTAAGCTAAAGGTATTCCTCACAAGTACAAATATGAATGATCTTCCAGAAGAAATTAAAAACATGTTGAATGAATTTATTGATTTCTGTATTCAGGCTTTTGTGATCCATAATGAGTTAAGCAAAGTCTCTCGATAGAAATCACATAAGAGAAAACTTTGGCCAACGCATTTCGAACCAACAAGTGTGGTTCACCATCAGGACTAGATGAAAAGGCAGACCTTGGAAAAGGCTTAAATAGAGGGCAATGTAGAAACATAATTTCAGGCAACAACTATATTTGATCACTAATATTTAAATTATGATATTAATTTATTAACATATTAAAAACAAATATTATTAAGTAACAGCTATATTAAACAGCTAGTTTTTGAAAAATAATATTTAAATAATGATAGTAGTTTATTAATTTATTAAAAATATTAATAGGTAGCGGCTATATTAAATGGCTAGTTTTTGAAAAATTATATTTAAATTAATGTATTAAAAAATAAAAAATAAAAATGTCAAATACAAACTCCAAACAAGGAGGGAAGTCAAAAATTATAAAAAAATAGACCCTAATAGAGAAAATATCATTTAATAAATAAAATAATTAATGGAATAGAATAAACTAAATTAAAAATAATTAATGGAAAATTAGTAAAATAAAACAAAAATATTCACAAGTGAAAGGAAATATATATATATATATATATATATATATTATATATATATATATATATATATATATATATATATATAATATATATATATATATATTCAAGAGAAAAGTAATCAATAAATAAAACAGGGTCAACAATAAACTATGCGGTTGAGGCCCATTAAACAAATAACACAAGTACTAAAAGGAGTTAAGAATGAATAAGATGATAAAATACATAAAAACACGAAGGATCAAGAAAATAAACTCTAATAAAGAAGAAATCAACAACAAATACTATAAGGGTGCCAATACCTACATAGATAAACAAACAAACAAAATAAATCCCAAAAAGAAGCCTAAAAAACTAGAAGGATAGGACACAGACCGAACTTCTACTAATATTCCAATCATCATCTCTATTCAAATTATTGGGTGTTTTTTCAATTTGTAGGGTCCCCCTTAATTTACGAGACGAAAATGACTAAGTATTAGCCATCATATTGACCTCATTCTAGGTGCTAGTGTTTCAAAGAAAGAGGCTTACAAAATGACTCCAAAAGAGAACGAAAGATTATAAATCAAGTGTAGGAATTGTTGGATAAAGGTCTTATTCGAGAAAGCTTAACTCTGTGTGTTTTTCCAACAATATTAACTCCAAGGAAGGATGGTGGATAGAGAATGTGCACAGATTCTCAAGAAATCAACAAAACTACAATTAGGTGCAGGTTTCCATTACCCCATATTAATAATCTTATAGATTGTGTTAGTGGTACAACATATTTTCCTAAAATAGATTTAAAATATGGATATCATCATATAGGAGTGAGAGAAGGTGATGAATGGAAAACATGTTTAAAACTAATAATGGTTTATATGAATGGTTGGTAACGCCCTTCGGGCATGCCAATGCTCCTAATACCTTTATGAGACTAATGAATGAAGTCTTAAAATAATTCATTGGAAAATTTGTTATAGTCTATTTGGATGATATCTTACTTTATAGTCAATTAAAAGAAGAGCACCTCAGACATCTTAAGGTGGTTTTGAAGAATCTACAACAAGAAAAATTGCTATTCAATTTAAAGAAATGTAGCTTCATGAAGACAAAACTATTGTACTTGTGTTATGTGATTCAAAAAGAAGGTTTAAAAACAAATCACAAGAAGGTGAAGGCCATAATAAGTTGGCCAATTCCAAAAATCTTTCGACAGGTAGAAGTTTTCATGGATTGGAAAGCTTCTACAAAAAATTTATCAAAAATTTCCGTGGCATAAGTTCTCCAATTAAAGAGAAAAAAAAATTATTCCATTGGATAGAAGCAACTAATAAAAGGTTCAAATTATTAAATAAAAATCTTACACAACAACCTATTTTAGCATTTCCAAATTTCAATAGCTTGTTTTAGGTTGAGACTTATGACAATAGAACTATAATAGAATCTATTCTAAACCAAGAATGAAAACCAGTTGCTTACTAAAGTGAAAAACTTAATGAAGCCAATAAAAAATACTCTTCTTATGATAAAGAATTTTAAACCATAATACAAAATTTAAAGAAACAGGGACAAATGGTAAGATACAAGTTGAAGGAAGAACTCAGAGAAGCTGAGTATTAGGAAGTAGCTCACGAATATTTTGATACAAGTGATGAAAAATCTGTTGAAACTATCGTGAAGATTGAGAAATATGAAAAATAAAATAAAAATCCAGATTTTTTTCTTATTAGAGACGAAGAACAATACTCGAATGGAATTCTCATCAGGGATGATGAACTAAAGATAGAATGTGAGAATGGACAACTTCTAAAAGTTGTTGTAAATCTGAAGGTTGAAAAATTTGTTGGGAACATCGAGACAAATTTCAAGCAACACATTGAAGCAGAGCAAAGAGTTTAGGAATCAAGTTTACAAGCATGGGATATGAGTGAAGGTATACGAGTCTCATATATTGTTCTTTTGATGGTTTTCATGGTTAGGAAAATTTCTCATGAAATCATGAGAAAAAGCATGGGTAAGACAAATATTTTTCAACGAGAAAACCATGAGTGGAGTTACAGTAAAGTTTGAGAAGCAAATTCAAGAGGAAAAGAACATGAAAAAAAATATATATGGGATCCACGAAGACAATGTAACAAGACCCATGAGGACACAGTAACAAGACTCATGGTGAGGAGTTCATGGAAATTTTCTACTTAAGTAGTATGATGCAAGAGCATCTCATATTTAATTTTATGTAACTATTTAATTAAAGAATATATGATTTTCTAGAATTAGTGAGGCATTCTAGAATTAATTAGGAGATATCGAAGTTAGGATAGAACCATAAAATTGAGAGGATAGCTCTCAACTTCCTCCAAACTAGGAGGAAGTTTCTCTAGAAGATATACGAGAGACTTCTCTCCTCTAAATAAATAGCAATGCAATTGTTTGTAATGCTCATGTTTGGAGTGTGCTTTAATTTAATGAAATTTTATATTGTTTTAAGATATGAGCATTGCACCAGTTCTTATGAGTTTCTTTGTTCGAGCATGGCACGAATATTGTAGGTTTCTATGTTGGAAAATGTGTCTACTTCATGTCCTATTTTAGATTCTAGTAATAAATTCATATGGTTTGTTGTTGGTTCTCTCAACATAGTGTTTATTTCATGTTCATGCTTAGCTTTCTTGGTGTTGGAAATAATACTGAGAGGGGGGGTGAATCAGTATTATCAAGTCAACTATTTTTCAATTCAACCACAGATTTGTATACGCTACTTTAGTTAGAGAAACCAGCGTATATACACAAATTCAATTAAGGAAAACAGCATATAACTCACAGAATTGTAATTTAATTATTCTTTAGGTGTTAATCTTAAATCAGTGAGTCAAAACCATATAGACATCAACCAGGAATAGAAAAGTAGTGCAGACAGTCATACATAAGAACACAAGATATAAGGTGGAAACCCAATGTGGGTGAAAACCAAGTGCTGCAATATGTCTCTATCTTTTTTCAATTCGAAACTTTTTTTTACAAAGATTCTGTACTGGTGCAGTCCTTTAATAGTACATAGGCTACAACCTGCAGAGGGTTACAACCCTCTCTCTCATTCTCCAGCTTTTTTTCGAAGGGAGCTACAACCCCCTTTAGCTCTTGTACTAGCAGTGGTACTAGTACGCAGGCTACTACTTGCAGAAGGCTTCAACCTTCTCTTTCTTCCAGGGACCACGTTTCATCAATTTTCAGACTGGATCCATGAATAACATCAATCAAAGATCAAGTATATCTGTAACAATCAATCTCCTTTGTACAACCCAATATAGAATCAATCAAACTCTTCTTAGAATGTTGTAATACCAGTAACCAGACACCAATGTTGAACCCAGAACATTGCAATACTCCACAGAAGAAGCTAGAACATATTTCAAGAGACGTATGCTACTTCACTATGCATAAACCTGCATACATACGCAGCTTTATCAATGTCAACCAGCATATACGCTTTCTTCAGTTGTTGAATCTGCGTGTCTATGCCGCTCCGAACCTGTGTACAGTTCTATACAAGGAAATTTTCCTTCTTTTCAAGTTTCAGACATCAATTATACCCAATTTATCAGATTTAGAGATCTAATCATGCGCCAAATATAACAGATCAAAAACCATACAATGATACTACCATTCAAGCCTGAAGGTCTTGATTCATCAATAGAACTTATCCATCTTTTAGCACTTAGGTTCTTCCTTGGATCAGATTCAGCAATGCACCATAAACCAATCACAGTGTTCCTGATCTTGCTCTTCTTCAGATATTCAATACTTGAATCAATACACTTGCCAAAAGATCTCCTTCCCTTTTATAGTCTAGGCCTTACTCAAATCATGGTCCAAACCATTAAGAACCAATACCATGAACCCAATACCTGGGTTCAACACTTGGATGCAATACCACGGGCCAAAACCATAGGTTCAAATACGTCAGACTAAATACCATGAACCAAACATAATTTTTCCACATGTACACGCTTTTCTTCGAATGAAAGTGCGTGCATACGCATACACGCTTTTTGATTGATGATACCGCATGTATAGGTGACTTTGCTGAGAGGAACATGCATTTACCTTATTTTCTTCCATTCTGATTTCCTGAACTATGATCTGCCACCTGAGAGCGTTGCCATCAAGGACAAAACCTGTGCCATAATGCCAAACTTTTGTCATAATTCCAACAATCTCCCCCTTTGGACTTGATGGCAACCTTTCAATATTCAAAGTCATTCTACGCCTTTGAAATCAAGGGAAAAGGGTTATGCTCCCCTTGAGTTCTTGTTCTGCTGTGCTATCCAAACTCCCCTTGACAGTAGGCAAGGTCTGCAAGAAGATGTTATACAAAAGAAACATGACTGTATACATTATAAATGACCTTCCTACCACCAAAGACTCATACATACATCCATTTCCCAACCACATGGGGATTGACTCATCTACCTAACCAAGTGGGGATACACCAAGATAAAACAAGAACATTACCTCATTCATCCCACGCATAGTGGGGAAACCAAGAAGGGCCGCTACATGACCTTGATAAGAAAAGAAATACATGACATAGAGACTAAACAACTATAATCAGCAGCATCTGTCAATCACCATTCAGACCAACAACCATGCTCTCCCTCTACAACTATTCCATCAAAACAATTGTGAAAGTGAACCAAGATCTTCTAAGATAATGACAATAATGCATTATTAGGAGAATATATGCTCCCCCTGAACCTATGCCAGATGGTCTCTGTCAGACCCATATCAGACTCTTTTCATCCTAAGTCCTGGCCCATTTCTTTTCTTCAAACCAACATATACATGACTGTACCCATAGAAACCAGCGTATGTACATTGATCCTTCTCATGAAACTTGCGTACAACCAATTTTCTCTGAACTAGACAAGATTCAACAGCAAGATGATGCATCAACTACCCCCAGCTTCTGTCTGAGTTATTCAAATGTCTCCCTGGGCAGTGGTTTGGTGAGTATATTAGCAACTTGTTCGTTAGAGGAAACATACTCCAATTTAACCTTTTGTTCAAGCACTTGTTCCATGGAGAAAATGATACTTGATAGGTATGTGCTTAGTCTTTGAATGCATGACAGGATTCTTTGAAATACCGATTGCACTTGTATTATCACAAAATATAGAGATAGGTGGAGTACAAGTAATTTGCATTTCTTACAATGTTTGCATCATCCAAAGGAGTTGTGTGCAACAAGATGCAACAACTACATATTCTGCTTCAGCTGTAGATAGAGCAATTGAACTCTGTTTCTTGCTGAACCAAGATACTAATCTAGACCCCATAAAGAATGCACCACCACTAGTGCTTTTTTTGTCATCCACGCTTCCTGCCCAATCTGCATCTGTATATGCATGAAGTGTGAGATCTGTACCTCTAGGATACCATAGGCCATAGTTTTGAGTTCCTTGAAGATACTTGAAAATTCTGTTTACTGCTTGAATATGAGTTTCTTTTGGGTTTTCCTGAAACCTTCAAGCTATTCCCACTGCATGCATAATGTCTGGTCGGGTACCTGTTAGATAGAGCAGACTACCAATCATGGATCTATAGGTTTGTTGATGAACTGTTGCTGACTCATCATTTGCACTGAGACTGCATCCTGTTACCATAGTGGTACATACTGGCTTCGAATCGTCCATCCCATATTTCTTCAAGATCTTCTTGATATACTTGGTTTGTGATAGAAAAAGGTTGCCTTTGTTATGTTGGACTTACAAACCAAGAAAATACGTGAGCTCACCAAGCAGGGACATTTCAAATTCTTTTTGCATTGCCAAGGCAAAGTTTTGACTCATGTCTTCCTCATTGCTACCAAAAATGATATCATCAACATATACAACAAGTATTAGCAACTTATCGTTGTCAATTTTTACATATATATTGATATATGTTGATCCGTTTACAAAACCTTGTTGATGGAGATACTTATCCAACCAATAGTACCAAGCCCTTGGGGCCTATTTAAGACCATAGAGAGCCTTTTTGAGTCTGGATACAAGTTTTGGATCATTTCCAAGGACAAACCCATCTGGTTGCTCAATGTATACTTCTTCATCCAAGTCTCCATTTAGGAAGGTAGATTTTACGTCCATCTGAAATTCTTTGAGCTTCTGAAAGCTAGAGAGAGCAAGGAACATTCTTATAGCCTCAAGTCTTGCAATTGGTGCAAAAGTTTCTTCAAAGTCTATGCCTTCTTGTTGCACATACCCTTTACACACAAGTCTTGCCTTCTTTCTCACCACATCTCCATTTTCATTTAGCTTATTTTTGAAAATCCATTTTGTCCCTATGACATTCTTATCTTTTGGTCTAGGAACCAACTTCTAAGTGTTATTCTTTTCAATCTGCTCGAGTTCTTCATCCATGGCCTTAACCTAGCATTCATCTTTGCAAGCCTCTCTTACATTTTGCGGTTCAATGGAGGAGAGAAATGCTAGATAGCTTGAAGCTTCTAAAATGGTTCTTCTTGTCTGTACACCTGCCTGTTTCTGCCCCAAAATTTGAGATTTCGGATGATTCTTCTGAACGTATCTGGATGGAGTTTTCTCTTCAATCGTTATCTGTTCTTCTAGTGCCTCATGGGTTTCTTCTTCGTCATGAATTTGATTTGATGTTGACGGATAGTCTTCGTCATCTTTGAATTCTTCAGATTTTACCTGTCTAGGAGTGCTTCCTTCTTCATCAACCACTACATCAATGCTTTCAACAATTTTTCCAAGCCTTTTATTGTAACATTTGTAAGCTTTGCTGTGGGGAGAGTAGCCAAGTAAAATGCCTTCATCTGCTCTAGGTTCAAACATGCAAAGATTTTCATCAGTCCTTTTAATGTAGCATTTGCTTCCAAAAATTTTGAAGTATTTTACCGTGGGAGTCTTACCATACCAAAGTTCATGAGGAGTCTGAGTGTTGTTTATCCGAATGTTTGTCTTGTTGAGGATAGTAACAGTGGCAAAGGCGTCTTCACCCCAAAAGGTTGCAGGAGTTCCAGACTCATCAAGCATAGCACGAGCCATTTGATGAAACGTTCTGTTCATCCTTTCCACTACTCCATTTTGCTGAGGAGTCCTTGCAGCTGAGAATTCCCTTCTTATTCCATGTTCTTCACAAAAATCGAAGAATTCATCTTAGGTAAACTCCCCTCCTCGATCGGATCTGAGACATTTGATTCTACGATCTGATTCATTTTCAACCAAAGCTTTGAATGACTTGAACTTTTCGAAGGCTTCATCTTTATACTTCATGAGTCCTATCCAACACATCCTTGAAAAGTCATCAATGAACAATATGAAGTACTCTTCGCCTCGAGGTGACCTCTTCCTAGTTGGACCACATATATCGGTGTGAACAAGTTCAAGTGGCCTGCTAGCTGATCCTTCCTTTTCAAGAAAATTAGTTCTGGTTTGCTTACCAGATTGACATGATTTTCATATTGTATTGTCTGGAATTCTGATGTCAGGGAGATCACGAACTGCCTGATATTTCCATGCTTCCCTTATCTGGGAGAAGCTAAGATTCCCCAATCTTCTGTGCCATAGCCATTGTTCATCATTCTTGCTTAGATAGCATTTTTGTTCCCCTTCTTTGAATATGTATAAATTATTTGGAGTTCTTGTGCCTTTGATCATTGTTTTTCCTGTGTCAAGCTCACGAACAATACATCAATTTGATCTAAATATTACCTCAATTCCTTGATCACACATTTGACTAACACTTAAGAGATTATGCTTTAAGACATCAACATACATAACATTTCCAACTTTGACTTTCTTTTTCAACTGAGCAGAACCTTTACCTTTTATGAATGCAGGGGTGTCATTTCCTAATGAGACCTTCTTTTCCCTTTCTAAGGCAGTATATGACTGAAGTTTTTCTTTATCACCTGTCATATGTTTTGAGCATCCACTATCAATGTACCATTGATTTTCCTGTCCTTCCACATATAAGGCTATCCCACATCTTTCTGGTTGTGGTTCTTTCTTTTTCCATGTTTTGGAACTCAATGAAGCTGGCTCCTTCTATTTTGTTTGCCAAAACATGCTTCTGCATTCAAAGTCTTCATGACCGAGATTGTTACAGATAGAATATTCTATTTCATTTTCAAGAAAAGAGAAGTTATTGTAGGTTCTTTTCATGATTCCTATCATACTCCTTTGTTTTTGAGCTTCCCTAGTCATGATGGTCTTATATGCAACACATTGAGTAGCTTTATGGCCAGAGTTATGACAAGAGAAACATTGGCCATTGAAGAAATTCCTGCGATTATCAAATCTACCAACCATATGACTATAGTTTCCATTGACATCCATTCTTGGGATAAAATGATTTACCGGTGGTTGATTGAAGCTGATGTTCATCCTTGAAATAGACTTCCCCCGATTTACTTGGTAATTTGCATTATGCTTTTGTTATCGATTGTCAATTTGTTCACTTCTCCACTTCTGCGCTTGCTTCTGAGCTTGAGATGCTTCTTCAGAATATCCGATACCTGTCTTCATTAGAGTTGAACGCTGCACTTTGATAATCTCATCTAAAGTTTCAGATCCTTTAGAAATCTAAGATTAAGGGATTTTGTTTTCTCAATTTCTTTTCTAAGTCCCACAATTTCACATTCTAACTCTTCATTGTGTTTATCTTTCTCAGTAAGTTGGAATGTTAGAGTATCTATAATCATATTCTTTTCCTCTAAATACATCCTCAGTTTAGATATTTCTTCATAAAGTCCTTCTTCATTTATAGCATCCAAGAAATCATCATCTTCAAAAGCCATCAAAAGTCTATTATCATTACTTTGTTCATCTTCATCACTATTTGACAATCCATCACTATATTCATGAGTGTAATAGCTCTTCTTATTTACATTCTATTTTCTATTCCATCTAATAGGTTCCTTACCTTTGTCCAGTTTATCTTTATGAGGACATTTTGCAGCATAATGACCGACTCTTCCATAAGCAAAGCATTTGAAAGGCAGCTTACCTCTGAATCTTCCAGTTCCCTGTTGAAGGTTCTTGACAAAATTTGATTCTTCCTCTTCTTCTAACATATGTCCTGACTCATAGTAATCTCCTTTTCCTGAAGCCTTGAATGCAGCTTCTCTCCTATTTGATGGTCCTCCTTTTCTCATTTCATAAGTAGTTAGAATTCTTTGCAGCTGCGACATGGTAAGGTTCTGTAGATTTTGCTTTTCTTCTATGGCGGGAACTTTTGAGTCAAACTTGGGACACAAAGATCTTAGAACCTTTTCAACCACAATAACTTGTTTTATTTCTTCACCCAAGTTTTTCATACAATTTACAATCTCATCTATACGTCGGAAATAGCTGGCCACACTTTCATCATTATGCATTCTGAGACTTTCATATTGAATTCTAAGAGTTTGTAGTTTTGCTCGTTTTACATGTTCATGTCCTTCATAGCTCAGAATGATCTTGTCCCATATTTCTTTTGCACTTTTGAGCTGCATAACCTTGATGAATTCTGATTGAGATAGACTTCCTAAGAGTATTGACATCTTTTGCATTTGTTTCATATTGGTTCTTACCAGTTGCATCTGTAGGAGTTGCTGATGGAAATGTGTATCCAGTCTCCACAATATCCCAAACTTCTGTACCAAGAGATTGAAGATAGGCAGTGATTCTTACTTTCCAATAGACGAAGTTGCTCCCATCAAAAGTTGGTGGCCTGATAGATGCTTCCTTTTCGTAGTAGCTCATGATGATAGATCTTCCTTCAAGTGATCAAGCTTTTCCTGAAGGACCTGCTCTGATACCAATTGTTGGAAATAATACTGAGAGGGGCGGGGGTGAATCAGTATTATCAAGTCAACTATTTTTCAATTAAACCACAGATTTGTATATGCTACTTTAGTTAGAGAAACCAGCGTATATACGCAAATTCAGTTAAGGAAAATAATGTACAACTCACAGACTTGTAATTTAATGATTCTTCAGGTGTTAATATTAAATTAGTGAGTCAGAACCATATAGACATCAACCAAGAATAGAAAAGTAGTGCAGACAGTCACACATAAGAACACAAGATATAAGGTGGAAACCCAATGTGGGTGAAAACCACCTACTTCAATATGTCTCTATCTTCTTTCAATTAGAAACTTCTTTTTACAAAGATTTTGTACTAGTGCAGTGCTTTACAAGTACGCAAGCTACAATCTGTAGAGGGCTACAACCCTCTCTCTCGTTCTCCAACTTTTCCTCAAAGGGAGCTACAACCCCCTTTAGCTCTTGTACTAGCAGTGGTACTAGTATGCAAGTTGCTACCTATAGAAGGCTTCAACCTTCTCTTTCTTCCAGGGACCACATTTCATCAATTTTCAGACTAGATCCATGAATAACATCAATCAAACATCAAGTATATCTGCAAAAATCAATCTCCTTTGTACAATCCAATATAAAATCAATCAAACTCTTCTCAGAATGTTGTAATACCAGTAACTAGACACCAATGCTGAACTTAGAACACTGTAGTACTCCACAAAAGTAGCTAGAACATATTTCAAGAGACGTATGCTACTTCAGTATGCATAAACCTGCGTACATACGCAGTTGTATCAATGTCAACTAGCGTATACGCTTTCTTCAGTTGTTGAACCTGCGTGTATACGCGTCTATGCCGCTCTGAACCTGCGTACAAATCTATACAAGGCAATTTTCCTTCTTTTCAAGTTTCAGACATCAATTATACTCAGTTTATCAGATTTAGAGATCTAATCATGCGCCAAATATAACAAATCAAAAACCATACAATGGTACTAGCATTCAAGCCTTAAGGTCTTGAGTCATCAATAGAACTTATCCATCTTTTAGCATTCAGGTTCTTCCTTGGATCAGATTCAACAATGCACCATAAACCAATCACAGTGTTCCCGATCTTGCTCTTCTTCAGCTATTCAATACTTGAATCGATACACTTGCGAAACGATCTCCTTCCCTTTTGTAGTCTAGGCCTTACTCAAACCATGGTCCAAACCATTAAGAACCAATACTAGGAACCCAATACCTGGGTTCAACACCTTGGATGCAATACCATGGACCAAAACCATAAGTTCAAATATGTCGGACTAAATACCATGAACCAAACATAATTTTTCCACATGTACGCATTTTTCTTTGCATGAAAGTGCGTGCATACGCATACGCGCTTTTTGATCGGTGATACCGCGTGTATACAGGACTTTGCTGAGGGGAACCTGCGTATACCTTATTTTCTTCCATTCTGATTGCCTGAACTGTGATCTACCACTTGAGAATGTTGCCATCAAGGACAACACATGTACCATAAGGACAACACATGTGCCGTAGTGCCAAACTTGTGTCGTAATGCCAAAACTTGGGACACTCTTTTGGTCACTCATTTTGATCGATCCTTTGTCAATGTCTCTGATGTAATCAACTCCATAGTCCTCCTCTCATTAATGAAAATCAATGATTCTTATTTACAGAGAAAGAAAAAAACAATTTGATTATCCAGATATATAATATTATATATTATATATATTATATATATTAATTATATAGAGAGAGAGAGAGAGAGAGAGAGAGAGAGAGAGAAAGAGAGAGAGAGAGAACCACTATACATCCATCTTAACCATGTATTTATTAAGCCCTAAAAAGGATTAAATGTCTTGATGTGTAAACCTTTTTTCAAGTTTTGAATATTAAAGGGATGTTTGCCTTATCAATTGATTGGATCCCTCTCTGAGCTTGGTAGATCCGTGGTTAAGATAGATCTATACTTGTTTTTTTTAATTTCTTATTTGTATAGATTTTAGGAAGCTCCAAATCATAAATATCTTACCCCAAATAAGAATGGATCGTTGATTGTCTCTTTTGTAGAGGCATATAGTGAAAGCATGGTATATCAATTTCTTTACTAGTATTTAGATAAAATTATCATCCTTGAACAAAGGCCTGAAAATCTACTATGATTCTTATTTTCTAATGAATTCTAGAATGAACATGACTTCAACAAAAATGTAAGATTAACGTATATTATAAATATTAATATAAGATATAGTTGTCACAGTTTATATGGATACATATATTCTATTCTTGTATTGATTTTCACCAAAATGGTTGATTTTGTGATTATGCCTAAAATTTTTGTTTAATCATTTTTTATAATTTGAAATTTATACCAAGAAAACATGACGCAATGGTTATATATATATATATATATTGAAATTACAGAGTATATCTCTTGGTACTTTCTATTGAAATTTCAACTTATTTAATTAGGTACTTTTTAAATTGAACTTTTTAAATAATTGGAGGAACCATATTTTATTTACAATACATCTTTAAGTATATATACATAATGTACTTTTCACAAGTGAAGTACAACTAGGTTGAGGTTATGGAATATTTTATAGGGCAGCAACATTGATAATGAAATCGAACCAAGAGTAGCGTTCCCTCTAAAAATGGGCTGTGGGTGGTGTACACGGTTATGGTTGAGGTTATGGAATATTTTATGGTGCAGCAACATTGATAATGAAATGGAACCAACTAGTGGCGTTGCCTCTAAAAGTGGGCTGTGTGTGGTGTACATGGCTGTCGCAAGTGACTGGCTTATTACGGACGTGGGACGTAGACGTCCTCTTATACGCCATTGACATCGATGCCACTGGAATATGTTTCGAAGACTTTTTTGCGGAATTTGCTTACGTGTTTTTTGCGCTGTTCGATTGTCACTCGTTTGGTGGTACTCAATGTGATACCTAAGGAGAATCTGTTAATTAATCACTCGATGCCCATACGTCAGCCAAGTCTAAGTCATCTGGTTTCTTTTGTTGCTGTTTAAGTTATCTAATAGTGGATGTGGTCCAATGGGTATTTTTATTGCTGTTTAAGTTATCTAATAGTATGTTGTCCAATGGGTACTTTTATTGCTGTTTAAGTTAGTAGATGTGGTCAATGGGTATTTGGGTATTTCTATTGATGTTTAAGTTATCTAATAGTGGATGTGTTCAAATGAGTAGGTGAGGAGGTTTGGTGTATTACAGTTTTTATAATGGTCTACTCATAAGAAAGATTATATATACTGAGTAAGGTTTAGTGGTCGCAAGACTATGTACATCAGAGTCAGAATGAGGTTTTGTGATCTAATAGGAAGCAATACTATGTATATCTGAATAAGACTATATGTAGTTAAGTGAGATTTTGGTTCTCCAATCTTAAACAAGAATATATACCGGAGTACTGCTCAAACAAAATTCCATTATTTCGAAAAAAGAAAAAGAAAAAGATCTCCGCTATGGTGAGTTTAGAGCTTCCTAATATTTTTGTTTTTGAATTATCTGCGTTGTATTGTTAATCATTCAAGGTCAACAATATCATTTCTTAAATCTGTGATGATAAGGAGACTGTTGATTTGTATAGTGTGAACAAAACAATCATAACTTTTAATTCTTTTAACCATATGATTCCTAAAGTCAGAGTCTGTGCATCACTCTTTCCCCTTCAATGGATTCCCTAATCAATAACTCTAATGTCTCATTCAATGAAATTAAAGGTAGGCGAATATATATCTGACAGTTGGGAGATATGTGGAGAGCGCTAGACTGCTCTGCCTACTGAGGTCGTTATCAAATTCAATGCAGTACTCAAGTCTCCTACACCTCAATCCGAGAAGTCACGCATGTAAATTCGTTTCATAAAGACAGACGTAATGCTATCCAGTCGTCGGTAATTTGGTCGGTCTCTTCAGTTTGATGTTTCAGTTGGCAGTTTCAATGATATTTAAGAATTTCAGATTGGCGTTGACAATAATTAAGATTATCATTTTCCTTCCTCCAATCTTGCCAATGGTTTCTTCGCTGGAGTCCTTTATAATAAATTTTCACGAGTAGAAAATGGCAGCCAACCCAACCCTAGTGTCATTTTTTCGTGGAATAGTGTCCCTGCATGCTATTTGTCAGACAGAAATAAATAAATTGAGCTTCGTGTTGTAATTCTACGCATTAATTATATATAAATATGTGTTAAATTAAATTATATATAAAATGTGATTTAAGATAAAAGAAAGTAATTAGAATAATAAGAAAGAGATTTAATATCTTATATTTAAGAAATATTATTGATAATAAAATTTAATGTGGTTGATAATAAAATATTGAAATATACAAATTTTAAATAATATTGATATATATTTAAAAATATATTAACTAAAACTAATTAATATTGATATTATGGTTACTCAGATGTGGTTATTCACATCATAGTTAATGATTTTATTAATTTTCGCTCACATTATGTCCTACCATATGCTGCTGAGCGCTCTTCTCCAGGTTCGCATAAGGTTCAAGCAGGCTCACGTAATGCACATTTAAATCAACTTGCAGGTGAATTTATGGCTCTCCTTGATAGTTACACGGTTCAGATGGTTTTAATCATGAAGTTCGCAGCCCTTCTTTCCAAGGTTTGCTCTCAAGCTTTTTGCTGCGACCCTTTCCCTCTTAAGCTTCTTCGCAGAAGATATTCCTCTGCTATCAGTGACAAGCTCAGCCCAATTCAGGCGCTTGACATCCAGTGTTGCTCTTCCCCTAGCTTGCCCTGCCCTGGGCATGCACGTCTTCTCCCTTGTTGGTTGCTTCGTTCTGGCACCCATACCTATTCTGCAATTCTCTCCTCTTGCAACCTAGCCATGGTCCGAAATAGAATGCAGAGCCATCATGGCGGGACCCGTGGAGGTCGTAGGCAGTCCGAGACTGTGCAAGACGCCAATCAAAATTTTCATCCAGCCTCCCAGCCTGCCTTTCAAGCTAGTATGCTTCCGTCTAGCCCCTCCCACAGACCATTCCCGTATCATGCTTTTCAGAACTTCCATTTTAGATTCCAGAGCAGTTTAATTAGGCCTATCATCTCTGCTAACATTTCGATTATCTTCACGGAGGAGGAGTCTCAAACTAACACTTCTGTGAGCACCATGGCAGATTCCTCTCAGGAAGGTCTCGGAATCGTGGGTGACCATGGTTTAGAGCAACAACAGGGAAATGTCAGTCAGGCAAGCAAGTAGGATGGATTACAAGCAGCAGACAAGGAAAAGGAAAAGGGTGTAGCTTTGCAGCCAGGTGGAAGCATCCATGGAGCTTTGGCGTCAGTGGAAGCTGAAGGGAGTTCAAGCAGTTCTCCTCAGGCTTCGAAACCTCCAAGTAGCAGCAGGGAGGGCGAAGCAGTGCATGGTGAAGATGTCTAGTATATTAACGTGTGCTTGGTGGAGGAAGTGCCACCAGACCAAGACATGGTCATATGATTACACCTGTTTTCTTTCACTTCTTTCTTTTTGGTTGTCTTCGATGCAATGTTTCTATGGTTCTGTCTACGTGGTCTGGAGCTTTTCCCCCCTAGTTTTGTCTATGTTTCTTATGGTCTGGAAGTTTGAGGATCTTACTACAACTAGGAAATATTCCCTGGCCTCTCTGATGCTCGTTATGGAGGCATTTTTTGGATTTCTCATAGTCTTCAAGTTCCAATATTTGACTGTATGTACACCGTAATTGGTCTCCGCAAATATGGGTCAGTTCTATCAGTTCCGAAAGCTAGCAACTCCTCTCTATTGAGGCTCAGTCCTCCTTGTAATTTTACAGTCACTTTAATTTAATAGGATTAGCCTTTATTTAGAAAAAAAAATATTGATATTTTTTTTTTTCTACGCAAAGGCTAATCTATTTATATTAAAGAAGAAAAAGTATATACAAGAGGGCGAAACCTCTAAGAGCGCCATTGAAACTTGCAGCTCTCTGTCAAACTTGCAACAAACCTAACAGAACCACTGAGGCTAGCGACTCTTACAATAGAAGAGTAAGAAGTGGAAAGTTCATGTTCAAAAAGATTCCATACAAAATAAAGGATTTCCTGAGTGATAAGGATTGAGAGATCACTTCTGAGCGAGCTGCTGCAGCCAGATTTTCCTTTCCCAAAATCGGGGCTGCATGCCTTGAGACTGAAACCCTTCAAACAGGCATTATTCGCTGAACCGGAGCCATAGCTCGCACCAGGGTCAAAACAACGTTCAGACCGGGCTCGATAGACCATCAGTAACCAAACTGAGCGACCCAAACCAATAGACAAAACTACACCTAGCTGTGCTTATCCCCTTGACCATGACGATGACCATTAACGCGACCACAAAAATCGAAGGTGAATACCAACAGGTTACAACCATACCTTCAAAAATTTCCATGGAAGACCTTTTACTTGTCCTTCTCCGGCTTGTATTCTTTGAACTCGTCCAGAGGCTCCCAAGAGATTTCCATGCCCTCTGGGACATCCTCCAACTTCATGCCTGGAGGCAATTTTGGATAAAGAGTGTTTTCATAGTAAACGTCCGGCAGCTTGGGCTCTATTTGCGGTTGAGGAGCTGAGGTGGTGGCTTCTGCCCTGTCCTGGGCAATTGTCTGCTTATCTGGCATAATTATGGGCTCATTCAAGTCCAGCATGCTGCCCATCTCCGCCCTGGCCTCAATTTGTTCCTCTGTGGGCGCCGGAGAGCTTTCTTCGACCAGTTTGCTTGGCGACGATGGGGAATAGGAGTTGTCCTCCTTTCCCCAGTTGGGCGAAGAATAATTTGAATTCCCAGGAGAATGTTCAGCTTCAGTATCCTCTGCCAAAGAGTCCTCCACCAGAGAGCCCTCCGTCTCATCTTCTTCTTCGAAAATAATTGTGATTAGCCTCGAGATAACTGGTCGAGCAGTTCTACGGCGGTAATGAAACCTTGTCGTCTGCACTGAATGGTTAATGGACTGTCCAGAGTCCCCTGTTCTGATCGATGAAGGGGAGGCACAATTGAGTGGTGAAATTCTCCTTGGGCTTCGGTTACCCCTTCTGCCAGCCCCACTCCTATGTCCCTGATGGCGCCCTCGACGTGGTGTGGCTCTGTATCTCGGGGCCATACTGCTAATACAATGGATCACGGTTGAAAGCACCTCGAAATGCCACTGAAAGACGCACCAGGGCAGCTGCCTGCTATCACTGTTGTGAGAATGCGCCCCCAAACACTTCCACTTGCCTACAATTGCAATCTGCTGCAGATAGGCCACGAAAGGCTTCAATTGCCAGAATACGGGCCTGTGATTAAACCATGCATTCACCTCCGGCAACAGAACATGAAACTGGTGGAATAAACGCCATCCCTCCTCCGCCATCCTGTTAAATCTAATGCCTCTGTCCTGAACCCAATACTTCATTGAAGTGCATTGAATGCCCTTCTCCTTCGGCGGCCCGTTATAAATGAATTTCATGGTGATCGCTGCTGCCAGGATCGGGACCTTTGCCTTCCGTCCTCCCGCGTGGCGTTGCATTAATTTCCCTATTAACACGACATTCACCCGCATCCGGGTAAAAAAAATATTGATATTATGGTTTATAAATAAAGTATTTTAATGCTCATTACTTATATATTATAAATGGTTAAAAAAAACTATATATATGTTATAGAAAATATTTGAAAAGAATAAATTATCATGGTTAAAACATTTTAATGTGTTATTATTCTACATTTTGATACATTTTTATGACTCAACACACCTTTTTTGGAATTACAAATTTAAGTTGTACATAAACTAACTGCTCAATAACCATACTTTCGAGGCATTGAATACATTTATGAATTGCAATTTAAATGATGACAATTACAAGATAAATATAGTTATTTTTTTCCTCAATTTCTAACCCAAGTTGAATATAGTGATATACATTTCAAGGAATGAAATGAAGAAGTATTTAAATAATCAAAGTAATTCCACACTCATCATTGCAAAAATTCTCTAAATAGAATGTTCATCTTTTCAATAAATTTGAAAAGTTTATAATTTTATACACTGTCTACCTAACCCTCCAATAAATAAATTAATTTTTTCCAAGTATAATTTAACAAAATTTAGGAGGCAAAATTCTACAAGAATGAATGAATCTTAATTAGAAAAGTATTTAGATCATACCAATATACCAATTAAAATTCAAATGTCTCTAAACCACATCATTGCAATTTATATTTCATTTTCACATAAAATGATTTTCACTCTCTTGTATGAGCAATAAGATTAAATTAATTCTTCAACCCATTGAAGATAAATTAAAAGGTATTAATAACAAACAAATATTTGCATAAATGAAAATTTTAATTTAATGTTTTATGATTTATGATTTATCATTTTAATCAAAATGTTAACATAATTTCTAATTTATCATTTTCTCTTAACCTTGATCCAAAATTTAATCAATATAAAATATTGAAACAATAAGAATACAACACTATACTAAAAATATTTATGGATAAAAAATATATTTATAAACATTAAAAACTAACGATCTCTCAAAATTTTTAATCAGACTGGTATTCACGATCCATTTTTAGAGATATAGAAAATGGAGATGCGATAAAATAAAAATACAGATTCACTTATTTTACAAAAAATGGCTCCATAAAAAAATCCTAACATGAAAGTAATTTGCATAAGAAATCTATAGACCAATTATCTATCAAACATTCAGCAACGTTGTCAATAAGTAGGTGTGGTTTTCATTCTCATAATTTTTTTGTAACACTAATTTAGTGAATTCATTAACCTAGCCACTTGTTAAAAATAATAATAATAATAATAATAAATAAAATTTTTTTTCTTCACTTTGCAAAATGAAATATCAATCAAAAAAATTATCAAAACATTCTTGAAGAATTTTTTTTTTCAAAATCTACAAAGAAACAAATTATTTTAGGAGTAATCTTGAGGAGTAAATTATTAAAAATATTTTTCAAGATATATTTAGTAATACTTAGAGGGAGCCCACTAAGAAATAATATGATACCTCGAAATAAATATACAAAATCAATTCTCCTACATATTAGTTATTGGCAAGATGGTCCCCCTTCTTCATCAACAATTAACTACTTGTAGATAGCTACATAAAAAACATATATACAACACAAGGAATGTAGCATCCACAAATAATACCACACAAACCATTGAAACTATCCAAATGCAAACACACAAACCAAGAAGATATAACGTAAAGCCACAATAAAACTTTTTAGCAATGCCAAACCCACAAAAATAAAGCATAAGGTAAAACAGCCATAAATATTTTTAATAGAGACTAGAAAAAAATAAACATTATTTAAACTCTTAAGCTCACCAATCTTTTCAACGATGACCTAATGTAGAAAAAGTACCAACATGCTTTATGTATAATCACCACCAACATGCTTTGCAAACAATCACGAGATTCAAATTTATGAACTCGCCAATCTCAATCCAAAGATTGTATTATTGACACAACATCAATTCGATTCCTCAAGCATCTATTTAATAATAAATATGAAAAAATAGAAGTATGAAGTTTTTCTCAAACATATACATAGTAATGATAATTTGAAATATGATCATGGGTTGACAACCAATCTCAATCCAAAGATTGTATTATTGACACATCATTACTTTAAATCCTCAAGCATATACTTAATAATAAACATGAAAAATTCAATGTATGTTCTTCTCAAATATATACATAATAATCATAATTTGAAATATGATCATCCTTTACAGACATGATAGATCCATAGGTAGATGAATCTAGGTTAATGAAGCTAAGGGTCTATCAGCCAGTATGAGGCTTATGTGTTTTTGTATCTATTCTCAAAGTGGAGATGACATGTATCCCTCCTAAAATAAAAATAAAATATTGTCTAAATAGAAAAGAAATTTCTCCTATAATACAGAACAAATAGTTAGTTTTAACTGAAAATATTATAAAACATCAATATCACTTTAGTAATGATCAGTTTAATTTGTTGTTCATTTTAAAACCTAATGTAATAATAATATTTCGCTCACTCATCAAAGATCTCAACTTCATATATATATATATATATATATATATATATAATATATATATATATATATAACCATTAATATGAATAATATGAATGTATAGATAAATATCTCATTACACATATATATACAAAAATATTTTAATGTCAACTTTATATTATATATTGTTGAAAGAAATATATCTATATATATAGACATAGATAGATATAGATAGATATAATATTGGAAATAATATTTTTTATGGTTAAATATTTATAATTTCACTGAAATCTAATTTTCTATAAAAAGAAAAATAATAAGTTTTTTTAACTTCAAAATTTAACTGGTGTATTTTATATAATAATAAAAATAAAATTTTAATAATAAAAAAATTACACATTATATATAAAAAAAAAAATATTGATTCACATTTGAAAAAGTAAAGGCCCTAGCCGCTATTGATTCATTGAAATGTGTAAAGCTATCCCATTTTCTTTTCAAATTTTAAACTCAAAAAGGATTAATCCTTCCCTACATCAAATAAATCTGTGCTTATTATATACAAATGAATATCATAATAGTAATATTTAATTCCTAAACAAAGTATATAAACTTAATACTTTGTATGGAGTACTAGTTCCTTTTTATAATTTTCTTCACCACAATCTTTTGCGAATGGTAAACGTCTCTATTGTTTTTCCCATTGTTAGTTATTTTTCCATCTTTAGTTATTTATTTTTATGTTAAATTTTATATTTATAGGGTGGTTAGTGACTTTATTTTTCATTTTTATATTTAATTTTGGTTTAAAAAATATTAAGCTATTGAATTTCAATAATTAACATAGTGAAGAAATACATAAACTCGTTTTTCCAATTATTGGGTTTAGTAAAGATTCTTTATGTGTACTATAATAGTATTTAGTTGTAATTATTTTTTTGAAGTTATTTTACGAAGATTGAGTTTAATAACATATGAATATGATTTTACATTTATTTCATTGCAACGATGTTTTCACTATGAATGTAATTGATATTGTAGCAATTAATAACAGTTATAATAAAAAAATTACATAATTAATAGTATGGTGGTAATTAATAACGATAATTAATAATAGTTATAATAAGAAAATTATTTTTTCTATGTGGTATAGTTTAAATATTTCTAACCAGATGAAAATTTACCAACTTAAAAAAATAAAAATAAAAATCATGTGATGATAACTGTAGATGATACTAAAAGAATATCTAAAATGTATAGCATAAGAGGATATGAATCTTTTGTTAATGCTTTATTTGTGAAAACACAATCTCAATAGCTAACAATCTCTTGGTCACCATCTACGCCAACTCCCTTAACACTAACTGCATTCCTCACATCATAAAAGTTGCAGTTTCAAATAACGAACTTCAGTTTCTTATCTCCATCAATTTGTAGCATCATGACTCCTTAACAGAAAACATGCAAACCATTATCCCAGCCAACATCCTAGTGAACCTGGCAACCAATCCCACCCATCATCAAAATTCGAATTCTCGGAATGTGCAAGTCATTAACTTAGCAAACATCTAATTGGACCATGCAACCAAAACCATTTCGAAAAAAGGTTTCAACTTCGCCATAACTCCCAGTAAGGTCCTTGTAGATGAGATAATCAACAATATTGATGTAGCAACCAAAGACATTCATATAGTTAAAAGTGAAGAAATTAGACATGACATTGCTAAAATTCTCAAAATTTCTAAACCCCCCTCCTCAAACATAACCAAAGAAGAAAAAAGAGCTTTAGAAAACCTCTGAATAAACAAAAACATAATCATTTGGAAAGCCGATAAAGGAAATGTAGAAGTAATCACGAATAGGGTTGATTATGACAACAAGGTGGAAGAACACCTAAATGAAACTGATTGTTATAAAATTATCAATAAAGTCCCCAGTGATAAATAATCTTCTCTTGATGACATCACTAATAAGGAAATCACCCCTAACAGCTCAATCATGCCAAGAATTTATGGTGCTCCCTAGGTTCATAAATCTAACATCCCCCTTAGACCTATAGAAAACACCATAGGTTCCCTCACCTATCTTCTTGCTAAGTACCTTGCCAAAAATCTCAGACCCTTATATGGAAACAGTTCATCTTACATTAAAAACCCATCTTGCTTTGTTCAATGGATTAAAAACCATGAAATGAAGGATAAAGACCTCATGGTAAACTTTGATATTGTGTCAATGTGCACCATGATCCCTATTGATGAAGCCATTAATATAATGGGGGAAATCACTGATAAAGAAATGGTACACCTTCTAAAACTTTGCTTAAAATACTCATACTTCAAATTTAGAGAAAAATATATTAGCAAAGCCATGGAGTAGTTATGGGCTCTACTCTACCCCCCATAATTACGAACATCTATATGGGTCACTTTGAACAGAAAGCCCTCAACTCCATTCCCTACACCCTTAAGGAATGGGAAAGGTTTGTAGATGATATATTTGCCAAATGGATTCATGGAAAAGAAAAACTAGAAGTATTCTTCAATCACATAAATAGACTCTATGAGCATATAAAATTCATTATCAAAATGGGAACAAACAATAAAATTCCCTTTCTAGATATCCTTCTATCTAAAAAATAAGGAAAACTTGGTTTCTAACTCTTTAGAAAGAAAAATCACATAGAGAGATATTTTCATGCTAATTCACATCACTACCCTAAACAAAAAATTGGTATCATAAAAGCCTTAACCACTAGGGTTGCTGGAATATGTGACCCTGACCATATTCACAAAGTTTTTGAACAAAATAGTTATAATAAGAACACCATTAATAAAGCCATGCACAAATCCCTAAGCAAGAATAATAATAAAAACAAAGATAAAGAACAAAAATCTCTAATTCTGAAAATCTCTCTTCCTTATATAAAAGGCACCACTAACAAAATCTCTATAATTCTTAATAAACATAATATTAATGTAGCCTTCACTCTCGCTAACACCATCAGATAATTATTTGAATATGTCAAAGACTCCATAAACCCTAACCATCAAAAAAGTGTTTGTATTATACCTTGTTCATGCAGGGAAGAATATATAGGAGAAGGAAGAAGATATTTTAACATTAGAATCAAAGAGCACACCACTTGCTTACAAAGATAAGGAACCTCAAAATCTACCTTAGTAGAGCATGTTCACTCTTCCCAACAGTACATTTGCATGGAAGAAACCAAGCTAATTGAAAAAGAAGAAAATTATCCTAAATGGAAAATCTATTAAAGTCACATGGAATGTAAATAGAAAAGGTTGATGATAAACATTGAATTCATTATTATTGACATGATATATATTTATAGTACATTTGTGTAACTGTTGGGTTCCACATCCCAAGGTCTCTTGGACTCTCATGGTTGTTCACATTCTACACCAACCCATAGAGGATTAGGTGTACAACTTCCTCCCGCTTAATCCGAAGGGGTATGTATGAGTCCAAGAAGAGAGTTGTAATACAAAATATGAAAAAATGCATGGCAACACTAGGTTGAATGTGCTCTCTAGAATTTTGGTATAAGAAGGATGGTTTAAGGATGACCACCAACACTAGAATGCTTAGTGCAGTTCCTATAACTCTTCCAATTTTGGCATGAAGCTCGGGTCTTTTGCAAGAGGAAGTGCTCTTGATGTTTTGAAGAGGAAAACCTTCAACCATGAAAGGGAGGTCTCAACCTATGATGGTTTAAGGATGACCAACAACTCTGGAATGCTTAATGCAATTCTTGGATGTCTTCCAAAACTTGCAATAAGTTGAAGTCTTCTACTAGAGGAAGTGTCCCCAATTCTTTGAAGAGGTATCACCAAGTGAATGCATGCTCAAGGGAATATTTGTCTCAGGATATAACTCTAAATCTGGTGTGGTAGGTTATGGCTCAGGCTCGCTTGATGTGGCTTTGAAGATTGTAGATGACCATCACTTCTCCCCCTATCAGATACAAGGTGAGAAGATGAAGAGATCTCAACTACAAGACTTTTCAATATTTGAGAATAAGTCATGTTGTATGAGCGAGATATCTTCTTGGCTGTTGAAGCCCATTTCCAAGAGGTGATCCATCAAAGATGAATATATGTTCTTGGAGGAGGTTTGTTTCTGAAGCATCTGTTTGAAGAATGACTGGTTTTATGACAATGCTTACATGGATGAAGATCAAAATAATGATCTTTCATGTCGCCTACTTCGTCACAGTGTTGGCATTACATAATCTGTTGTTGTTGCTGGGGAAGAGAAGCAGAATCTGGAACAGCTGAAGGTGAAGTGTCATGAATAAATCCAACACTCTGAAACTGGATGGGATTTGAGGAATCTGGAATGTGAATGGACATGTCCTTGTCATATCGAAGACCAATTTTGTTCTTGTCATGGACAAGTTCTTCCCAAGGTCTGATGATGGGCTTGGGAAGTGCAAACTGAACTTCTGCATCTGCATGTAACTCTCTTGCTATATTGGACACTAGAAATAAATCAACTGTAACATTATTATCTTTCTATTTATGGGATTCTATTTCAATCTTCTCAACAGAAACATATTCAGAATGATGACTCCACTATTGTAATTCTCCCTGCTGCAGTTGAGATTCAAGCTGCAAAAAATCACTCTGTTCTTATGCATATTGTAGACAAGTCTAAATTTTTGAAATAGAGCCTTTTCTAATTTGGAATGTGTCATCAGAAGCGTATTGTATGAGAGTTTTTAAGAAATCTAATACTTCACCAATTTGAGTAATTTTTTCCAATGTCAAACTTACACTTTAAAAAGTTGATGCCAATAAAACAAATAATATGTAAACTATCAAGCTTCAAAAAGATGCATGTATCTAAAAGAAAATTTGTTCTTCCCCACGACCCCTACCAATGAACTTTAACAACAAGATCATGAAAATGGAACCATCATAATACACAAGATGAAACTTGATTTTCTAGATGTAATGTCTCCAGTTGTGTCTCTATATTAGGATTGAAACCTGTCTGTCTCTTGCCACACATTCTTGTCCAAAAGAACCATATCTTTCAAAGTTACTTGCAGATAGTTGATCTAGATGAAATTTACTTTTCCATGGGAAGCCTTTCTATCTAGGTGTCTGAATCAGGGTCCAAACCAATTTCTATCACCTCAAACACCTTATCCAAATGAACCACATCTTGCATATCACCATTATATATTACAACCAATATGTTGGTATTGACTGTTGGTATGGTAGAGTATGCGGGAGCTGTGTTATGGCAGAGTATATGGGAGTAGTATTATGCTAGTTCGGTGGGAGTGGGTAGTAGAAACCGGTGGTCTGATGAGTGGAGTTGTTAAGAAATGATATGACAGAAAATGTTATATGGCAAGGGTGTTCAACCAGATTTTAATGCACCTCCAATAGTCAACACCACAAACTCGATGGTAGCTGAGAGCACATGGGGTTGTGGCTCAACAATAGTGAAAGAGATAGATGTTCTCTTTCAGATTAGTGGTACGAGGATATCTCGGTTAGACACAAGAAATAAAGATGAAATAATTTCTTAGGGGCCATTTTCTTATCTACAACAAATCATTTAATGTTGTTGGAAGCAATATAACATCTCCTACCCATGGAAAAGGGAACAATTCCATCTAAATTTTTGTTTGCAATGTTTGCAATGTATTAAATGCAAGTCATATATGTAAGGACCGTTTGGAGTGGGGGATTGACATACAGTTGGAGCTCTCTTCTCTTGATAGTGTGTTGATCATCAATCTCTCATAGTGAGACGAAATTTTGTATGATACTGATTGCATGGAGTGCATTATTCAACATTTCCTCACATTTAACCAAGAAAGTTTCATATCAATTTCCTCAACCCCAGTATCCCCATCATCAAATCATGTGATGACTATTGCAACATTGATTGATGATTATCTTGTCGAGGTTGCTTCAGATTTAAACCTAAAACCAACCAAATTCAAGTCATTGACAGAGGCTCTACCAGAGAACTCACGTCTTTGCATGATGGGTTGTACAAAGATGTCAACATTTATTTGAAGGAACATACTTGGCTGCTGGAGAGTGAAAAAGAGAAACTATGCCAAATAATTAGCTGTTAGAAGCTCTCACTAAATGCATGTACTCATGCAACTCAGAATGAATGCTTACCACTGAGAACCATCATTCAAGTTTTTTTCTTTCAGTATTTAAACTTACAGACAGCCATGGAAAGATCCTTGCATCTTAAGGGGAGTGATAGCATCATAACCAATTCTCATGCAAGCTTACCTACTCATGACACTCAGGTTGATCCAGGCCATGTTTCATTTCATTTCCCTGCGGCACCATTGACAACATTATCCCATTATTTAAATCGTATGAGGAATGAATTTGCACCAAACAGTTTTGATAATCAATCACAAAATAGTACCTTAGAAAGTAATGAAGCAGAGCGATTCGGATCAACAAGTTCACAATTAGCTGCTGGAGGTTTTCCAACACCAACAATCGTTCATTCCACACAATAGTTATTGACTCGGCAAGCTAAAGCTTCACTTGATGAACTTGCCATGCAACTTGAAGGTGAAGCAACTATAACTGATCCATTGGCACACAGTGAGATTCAGTCTTCTATCATGCAAAATGGAATTATGATGTAGAATTTGGGTGAATTGTTGTTGGAGCTTGGACGCACCACAATGACATTACACATGGGAGAGTCCTTGGCTGAGGCAGTAGTAAATGATTACAACCAATTTGAGCAGTGACACAATGATATATCTAAAATAAATGGATCTTCATGTGGTGGTGATGTCATTTCTCATAAGACTCTACAGACAAACCCACTCAATCTCATGGGTGTTATTGGCACAAAAGACATTGAACACATCTCTATCCCCCTCCTCATCGGTTGAAACTTAATGGTCAACATACTTAATTTTTTCACAAAGATTAGGATATGCGGGACTAGCTAGAATGTTAAGGATTCATGCATTACCTGAATTTCTCTAGCTGGGTACAATGCAAACCAAAAGAAAGTATTCGTGATTTCCCAGACACAAATGCATTTATGCAAGACGGTGACAGTATTCGTGATTTCCCACAGACATATGTGTTTCTTCAAGACAATGTAATTGTACTGGGAATGTTTCTTAGAGCTCCTACAGAACTTGGCAGAGATGGCAACTAGAATTTATCTTAAAACATATCCATGATATGCAAAACAGACATGCACAAAGATGCCACAAAGCAAGTGGCTCAAATTGGAGCAAGGTAGGAGTATGTCCACTCTACTACCATGTTAATGTCACATGGAATGTAAACAACCAAGTTGGATAATAAACATTGAATTTACTATTATTGAAATGATATACATTTATAGTACATTTGTGTGATCGTTGGGTTCCATATCCCAAGGTCTCTTGGTCTGTCTCTTGTGGTTGTTCACATTCTACACCAACCCAGAGAGGATTAGGCATGCAACAAAATCAAAGAAGCCATTGAAATAGAAAAGAGAAAAACAACTTAAATCAAGACAATGGTTTAAAATTAGAAATTCATGGAAGCCTTTACCAGAAATCATTAAAAACCAATAATTACTTGCATCCTTTCCTTAAGAATTAATTTCATAACTCATTTAGTTCCAATAAATAAATCTCAAATTTTCATGCTTTTTAGTCTTAATCAATATATAATAATATTATAATAAAATTGTATTTCCAAATGTACGAACGAATCTTAGAATTCCATTTAATTTTATTTAATAAAAAATATTGACCAACAAGATAAATAACTAGAACAATTTAAAAACATTCTAATAATGAAGCTAAAATTACTTACTATATAGATATTAATAGTTAAATTATTTAACCTCATATGGAAATACCATTTAAATAAAATTAAAAAGTGTATGAGAAAAGTATATTAAATAGTAAAATTTAAAAAATAAAATTATGATCAACATATGTAGATAAGCCTAACGAGAAAAAATAGACATTAATAATTCATATTTCAAACAACACTAATATCTATTCAAACCCAATATATATTAGTAAATAAGTTACAGCTAATATATAATAAAATACATCAAAATTTATAGAAAAATCGGGTAACTCATTCCATTCATCATAATAATAAAATAATAATAACATAAACATAATTCAGTGTATAAAACCCTTGTCAAAATAAGTGAAGCTTATAATTCTATACTAATTTAGATACTACTCTTAAAATATATATAATTAATGAAGAATCCATAAATAATATTATAAGATTGTATTAAGAATCAACACATTAAATACGTCAAAATTATTGTTAAATTCAAACCCTTATTCATTTAAATCAATTAATTTGTAATAATGGAATCTTCCATTTTTAATTAAATCAACTAATAATCTTGACCATTAATAACAATTAAATTAATATAAATTAGATTTTTACCAAATATCAAATAAACTCTATTGACTGAATCATTTCTTAGTGATCCTTTCTAGAAGCTATATACATATTTAAGTGTATCTCTACAATACATCATTAATCTCGTCTTAAACAATTGGCGTATCCCCTCAAGATGGACTCACTAGATGGACTCACTTGGAAGTCTGAAATGTTGGCTTAAATAAACTCTATAAACAAGTTTTCCTCCCTTATTTATATATTAAAACATTTTTATGGAATAACATAATGCTTGATGTTAATATTTGTTATGTGTTATTTTCTTTCAACACCTAGCCTCATGTTGCATTTGGAGCAACGGCTTAGCCAATCTCGTGCACAAGGTCTGGCGCAATGCCCCAAGATTTTTTTTATTTTTTTATGTGAACCCAATAATAGTTGGGCAAACCCAAATATGGTCAGTGAAACCATCCATGGTTTGTGCGTGGGTTTTGCACATGGTTTTAGGCATGATGGTTTTTATCCCATGTTATTTTGTAGATCCGGTCAAGGACCTATGGTTAAGTCCTAATCAAGGATTAATGGATTGAGGTTTATGAATGCTTTGACATGTATATATATCTACTGTAATAGTGAAAATAACATAATGAAAAATTAGTATGGTAGTCGAGGTTTTGGGATCCACATGAAAATATCTATGTATATATGTTTTATGTTCTTGCCATTGTTTATTTTTTGTTTTAAAAATTCAATTGTAGGTAATTTGCATACAGGGTTAAAACCTATATTTGGTATCTGAGTTGTTTCGGATTCAAGGGGATATCTTTACTGCTAAGGGATTTTTCTCAAGCCTAAGGTAGACCCTGTGAAAGAATTATGTTTTTCTCAAGCCTAAGTAGGATTGACTCTTGTGGTAAAAGAAGATGATGAACAGTGGAAACATAGAGATTAAGAAATTTAATTGTCAAAGTTCTGAGTTGTGAATGTTCAATATGGAGGATATTTTGGTGGATAAATATCAATGGATTGTGGTAGATCCAAGTACTAAACCAATGGTAATGTCAAAAAGAAGACTGGGCGAAGTTGGATCAGAACGCGAAGAGAAGAATATGGATGTGTATATTAGATTCAATATTATTGAATGTATAAGGGAAAGCTACAGTGAAGGATTTGTGGGACGAGATAGGGACTTGGTACAAATATAAGTATTTGGTGAATAAAATGTTCCTGTAGAAAAAACTATAGAATCTTACGATGAAGGATGGAGACACGGTAACAGAGCATATCAACGACTTTAATACTATGTGAAGCCACTTTTTATCTATTGATATAAATATTTTAGATCAGAATAAGTTCATTAGCTTTTTGTGTTCTCTACCATATTTGTGGGATAGTTTGGTTGTAACTGTATGTAGCAATACAAATACCTTGAAGTTTGATGAAACAGTCTCATCCTTATTTTCAAAGGAGAGGAGTCAGGAAAATATGGAGAGGCAGAATGGAGATGCCTTGTCTGTACAAGGACACTCATAGAGAAAAACAAAAAAAAAGGTCCTCGAGTTGGAGATCTAAATTTACAGTGACATCTAAATCTCAAGAAAAGCATGTAAAGGTGTGCTGGAAATGTGGAAAGGAAGGGAACTACAAAAATTACTATGGTTCTGATGATGCTTCCTCTACAAAGGCAAAACCCACCTTAGATAAAGGTGTGGATGTGTATTTGGTTTGTTCTTCAAGTACACATGTTTATCATGAGGCATGGTTGATTGAATCAGGTGCATCCTTTCACTTCACTGCCAGTAGTGAGTGGTTTTGCATGTATGAGATAGATGGTGGTATTGATGTCTTCTTATGGGATAAAAGAAAGGAAAAAGTTATCGGATGTGGAAAATTCAAGCTTAAGTTTCAAGGTGGGAGGATTAGAAAACTTCTTGGTGTTTTTTATTTTTTTTCATTCACCAAAAGTTTGATTTCTATAAGAAATATGGATAATGCAGGTCTAAAAATAGTGTTTGAGAAACATACCTGCAAGATCGTTCAGGGAGAACTGGTATTGAAGCGAGGAGATCGAATTGGCACTTTATACCAGCTTCTGTGTAGCACTATTATTGATTTATGTGGTTCATGAAAATGGAGCAGAAAACCTAGTGGTATCTGGTGAAAAGACCATGTTATGGCACCTAAGTCTTGGACATATTGGAGAGAACGACCTTTGAATATTGCATGGTAATGGTATGGTAGATGGTATGTTTAATTAATCTCTAGATTTCAATTTCTATGAACATTGTGTATATGAGAAGAATAATCGGGTGAATTTCCCCTCTAGCACTAAGTGGGTGAAAGGGATTTCAGAGCTTGTACACAATCATGTGTTTGGACCTCTGTTGATTCCATAACTAGGTAATTCTATGTGCTATGTTTCATTTATATATTACTCTTCAAGGAATACATGGATATATTTCCATAGGAATAAGTCTGAAGTCTTTGGCATCTTTGGCTCATTCACAATTGAAGTACAACTACTTTTTCAACCTTTTTTTGTAGAAGAGTTAAAATAATTTATAGCCTTAAATTTTGAATCAAGAGTAATCATTCAAATTCAATCACTTTGTGCATATATGAATACTCTTATCTATGTAATCTTATTAAATTGACATCTCTTACTCATAAATCATGTACTTTATTTAAAGAATTTAAAAAATGTCACCATCTCCATTTAGTTGGTTTTTGTTATCTCTACATGTAATTTCCATGATATCTAAACCTATAACTTCCAAAAAGAGAAAAATAAAGAATATGCTTAACCTCACTATAGGTTCTCTAGAAATGTTAGGAGAGATGGAATTGTGAAAATGAATATTGAGTTATGTATCCCAAAAAAATGTGCTTGATATGAGGATGTAATTCTTACGTCTTTACAACATATTCTATTAAACATTGAAAAAAAAAAAAAAGCCATTTAGGGTATTTTTAGAGATTTTTTATTAAAGAAAAAATAAACAAAAGAAATTTGTAAAGATATTACCTATTTTTTTTATCAATATTAGTTTTTAGAAGAAATTCAAATTATCAAATATTTTTTAGAAATTTTTTTTAGAGAAAATCAATCCGAAAATGAAATATAATTCCTAAAATTTTCCACATGAAAGGTTAGTTTCCTAATGTTGTTCTATGTGGAAACTATACGACCATGAGAAGGATTTATAGATGGCATTTAAACTATTTGTATATTTCTTTATTAATAAATTGTGTTACTAGCAATTCAGCTTGATGTTAAAAAAACACCATAAAGAAACACAATGTGTTAAAATATGTGATGCTTGAATTTGTTGTACATTATGTTTACGGAATGTATTGTTGTTTAAGGTAACTTTCCATCTTTTGGCACATAAAGAAATATTTCATAGTTGAAAGAAAAACACAACCATTTTCTTAGCAAAATGGGCATAGTTTGGAATATAATAAATTCGATGGACTTGTTAATATGGAGGTGAAAATCGTGTCATTTTTCAATCGTAACGCAATCAGTTTGCAACTCAAGCATTAGGATATGGAGCTGAGCCTGCAAACCATTCTATTTGTTTTATTTGTTTACTTTGATGTGGAATAGTGATACTAGTGTTTGATTATAGGCACTATAGTTAGAGCCATGAGATGTAACTTATAATAGATGGTTGAGAACACGTGTGTTATCGTTTCCACCTAAATTTATTTTCTTGTAAATTACTTATTTGGCCATTAATAAAGAAATCGATCACTCAACCTCAATTTTTTACAAAATTCTTTAAGAATACAAGTTACCTAACAAATCGAATCCATCTGAAAACAAATAATCTTGAACACTTACTAAATAAAGTTCCTGATATCACATATCTTAAATAGCGTTTCGTGCCCCCCGCGGCCTCCCCCCCCCCCCCCCCCTCCAACCAATATTTTCGTAAACAGAATTAATAATAACCACACCATACAAAACATGGCACTCCCTCCAAATATTCCGTAAACACAAATAGGAGTAGCCACCCAATGCAAGACTTCAATAATTCTTGTTTTCTTTGTTGGTAGACGTAGGATACAAAACCAGCCCACTATAAAAGGCCTGCCCCTGCCTCCCCGTATTTTCATAAACACAGATAATAACCACTTAGATAAAGTTCCTGATATCACTTATCTTAAATAGCGTTTCGTCCCCCCCAATATTTTCATAAACACAAGTAATAATAACCACCCCATAACAAAGGTATGAAACCCTATCAAATCTCAACAAAGGAAGAATTGTGTTTTAGACTATAATTAAAGAACCATGAACAGTAAAATCTATAGAGGGAGCCTCGTGAGAACCTGGCTTTCGGGTAGTAAAATTTTTAAAAATAAATGAGAAACCCTCAAAACGATAGAGTTAACTCCAAGAGGGAACGTCATGCTCTGTGGGAGGTGAGTAAAAATAAAGAAAATGTAACCTTGAATGGATAATATTATTTACATGTCTTATTTGTGGATGTTAAATGAAAAAGGAATTTTTTTTAAGTCGATTGCAAAGTAATTTTCTAGGATATTACACTTTTAAATTTTCTAGGATATTACACTTTTAAATTTTCATTTTTCATGTTCCTCAATGTAAATTACCAATGCCAAACCCAGTTTTCATGTTCCTCAATGTAAATTACCAATGCCAAACCCAGAACACTGCAGTACTCCACAGAAGTAGCTAGAACATATTTCAAGAGATGTATGCTACTTCATCATGCATAAACCTGCGTACATACGCAACTGTATCAAAGTCAACCAGTGTATACGCTTTCTTCAGTTCTTGAACCTGCGTGTATATGCGTCTATGCCGCTCTGAACCTCTGTATAGATCTGTACAAGGCAATTTTCCTTCTTTTCAAGTTTCAGACATCAATTATACCCAATTTATCAGATTTAGAGATCTAATCATGCGCCAAATATAACAGATCAAAAACCATACAATGATACTACCATTCAAGCCTTAAGGTCTTGAGTCATCAATAGAACTTATCCATCTTTTAGCACTCAGGTTCTTCCTTGGATCAGATTCAACAATGCACCATAAACCAATCACAGTGTTCCCGATCTCGCTCTTCTTCAAGTATTCAATACTTGAATTGATACACTTGCCAAATGATCTCCTTCCCTTTTATAGTCTAGGCCTTACTCAAACCATGGTCCAAACCATTAAGAACCAATACGAGGAACCCAATACCTGGGTTCAACACCTTGGATGCAATACTACAGACCAAAACCATAGGTTCAAATATGTCGGACTAAATACCATGAACCAAACATAATTTTTCCACATGTACGCACTTTTCTTTGCATGAAAGCGCATGCATACACGCTTTTTGATCGGTGATTCCACGTGTATACACGACTTTGCTGAGAGGAACCTGTGTATACCTTATTTTCTTCCATTTTGATTGCTTGAACTATGATCTGCCACCTGAGAATGTTGCCATCAAGGACAACACATGTGCCATAGTGCCAAACTTGTGTTGTAATGCCAACACTTGGGACACTCTTTTGGTCACTCATTTTGATCGATCGTTTGTCATTGTCAATGTCTCTGATGTAATCAACTCCATAGTCCTCCTCTCATTAATGAAAATCAATGATTCTTATTTGCAAAGAAAAAAAAATTGATTATCCATATATATATCTATATCTATATATATATATATATAGATAGAATATATAAGTATATATATAGAGAGAGAGAGAGAGAGAGAAGAGAGAGAGGAGAGAGAGAGAGAGGAGAGAGAGAGAGAACCACTGTACATCCATCTTAACCATGTATTTATTAAGCCCTGAAAAGGATTAAATGCCTTGATGTGTAAACCTTTTTTCAAGTTTTGAATATTAAAGGGATGTTTGCCTTATCAATTGATTGGATCCCTCTTTGTGCTTGGTAGATCCGTGGTTAAGATAGATCTATACTTGTCTTTTTTAATTTCTTATTTGTATGGATTTTGGGAAGCTCCAAATTATAAATATCTTACCCCAAATAAGAAGAATGGATCGTTGATTGTCTCTTTTATAGAGACATATAGTGAAAGCATGGTATATCAATTTCTTTACTAGTATTTAGATAAAATAATCATCCTTGAACAAAGGCTTGAAAATTTATTATAATTCTTATTTTCTAATGAATTCTAGAATGAACATGACTTCAGCAAAATGTAAAATTAAATGTATATTATAAATATTAATATAAGATGTAGTTGTCACATTTTATATTTTATATGGATTACATATATCCATTTCTTTCTTTATTGATTTTCACCAAATGGTTGATTTTGTGATTATACCTAAATTTTTTGTTTAATATTTTTATAATTTGAAATTTATAACATGACACAATGGTATTATATTATATATATAATATAAATTACAAAGTATGTATGTTATTACTTTCTATTGAAATTTCAACTTATTTAATTAGGTACTTTTTCAATTGAACAACTTATTTAATTAGGTACTTTTTCAATTGAACTTTTTAAATAATTGGAGGAACCATATTTTATTTACAATACATATATATATACATAATGTACTTTTCACAAGTGAAGTACAACTAGGTTGAGGTTATGGAATATCTTATAGGGCAGCAACATTGATAATGAAATCGAACCAACTAATAACGTTCCCTCTAAAAATGGGCTGTGGGTGGTGTACATGGTTATGGTTGAGGTTATGGAATATTTTATGGTGCAGCAACATTGATAATGAAATGGAACCAACTAGTGGCGTTGCCTCTGAAAGTGGGCTATGTGTGGTGTACATGGCTGTCGCAAGTGACTGGCTTATTACGGACGTGGGACGTAGACGTCCACTTATGCGCCATTGACATCGATGCCACTGGAATATGTTTCGAAGACTTATTTGCGGAATTTACTTACGTGTTTTTTGCGCTGTTCGATTGTCACTCGTCACCCTGTCGAGGTTTGGTGGTGCTCAATGTGAGACCTGAGGAGAATCTGTTAATTAATCACTCGATGCCCATACGTCAGCCGAGTCTAAGTCATCTGGTTTCTTCCATTGCTGTTTAAGTCATCTAATAGTGAATGTGGTCCAATGGGCATTTTTATTGCTGTTTAAGTTATCTAATAGTAGATGTTGTCCAATGGGTACTTTTATTGCTGTTTAAGTTAGTAGATGTGGTCAATGGGTATTTCAGTATTTTTATTGATGTTTAAGTTATCTCGATGTGTTGGGAATGATTAGGTGAGGAGGTTTGGTTTCTTATAATTTTTATAATAATTTACCCATAAGAAAAATTATATATACTGAGTAAAATTTAATAGTCAAATTTTATGCAAGACTATGTATATCAGAGTCAGGTTGAGGTTTTGTGATCCAATCTTAAGCAATATTATTTATATCTGAATAATACCATATATAGTTCAGTGAGATTTTGGTTATCCAATCTTAAACAAGAATATATACCGGAGTACTCCTCAAACAAAATTTCATTATTTCAAAAAAAAAAGACCTCCACTATGGTGAGTTTAGAACTTCCTAATATTTTTGTTTATCTGCGTTGTATTGTTAATTATTCAAAGTCAAGAATATCATTTCTTAAGATGATAAGGAGACTGTTCATTTGTATAGTGTGAACAAATCAATCATAACTTTTAATTCTTTTAACCATATGATTCCTAAAGTCAGAGTCTGTGCATCACTCTTTCGCCTTCAATGGATTCCCTAATCAATAACTCTAATGTCTCATTCAATGAAATTAAAGCTAGGCGAATATATATCTTACAGTTGGGAGATATGTGGAGAGCGCTAGACTGCTCTGCCTACTGAGGTCGTTATCAAATTCAATACAGTACTCAAGACTCCTACACCTCAATCCCTGAAGTCACGCATGTAGATTCGTTTTATAAAGCCAGACGTAATGCTATCCAGTCGTCGGTAATTTGGTCGGTCTCTTCAGTTTGATGTTTCAGTTGGCAGTTTCAATGATATTTAAGAATTTCAGATTGGCGTTGCCAATAATTAAGATTATCATTTTCCTTCCTCCAATCTTGCCAATGGTTTCTTCGCTGGAGTCCTTTATAATAATTTTTCACGAGTAGAAAATGGCAGCCAACCCAACCCTAGTGTCATTTTTTCGTGGAATCGTGTCCCTGCATGTTGTTTGTCAGACAGAAATAAATAAATTGAGCTTAGTGTTGTAATTCTACGCATTAATTATATATAAACATGTGTTAAATTAAATTTAATATATATATAAAATGTGATTTAAGATAAAAAAAATTAATTAGAATAATAAGAAAGAGATTTCTACTTAATTAATTTTCAATATAAAATTAATATCTTATGTTTAAGAAATATAATTATATAAAATTTAATGTAGTGGATAATAAAATATTTAAATATATAAATTTTAAATAATTATTGAATAATATATTTAAAATATATAAACTAAAACGAATTAATATTGATATTATTGTTTATAAATAAAGTATTTTAATGCTCATTACTTATATATTATAAATGGTTAAAAAAAACATATATATGTTATAGGAAAAATTCGAAAAGAATAAATTATCATGGCTAAAACATTTTAATGTTTTATTATTCTACATTTTGATACATTTTTATGATTCAACACATTTTTTTTGGAATTACAAATTTAAGTTGTACATAAACTAACTGCTCAATAACCATACTTTCAAGGCATTGAATCCATTTATGAATGGCAATTTAAATAATAACAATTACAACATAAATATAATGACTTTTTTCCTATTTTCTAACCCAACTTAAATATAGTGATATACATTTCAAGGAATGAAATGAAGAGGGATTTAAATAATTAAAGTAATTCCACACTCATCATTGCAAAAATTCTCTAAATAGCATGTTCATCTTTTGAATAAATTTGAAAGGTTTACAATTTTAAACACTGTCTACCTAACCCTCCAATAAATAAATTATTTTTTTACAAATATAATTTAACAAAATTTAGGAGCCAAAATTCTACAAGAATGAATGAATTTTAATTAGAAAAATATTTAGAACATACCAATATACCAATTAAAATTAAAATGTCTCTAAACTACATCATTGCAATTTATATTTCATTTTCACATAAAATGATTTTCACTCTCTTGTATGAGCAATAAGATTAAATTAATTCTTCGTCCCATTGAAGATGAATTAAAAAGTATTAATAAAAAACAAATATTTGCATAAATAAAAAATTTAATTTAATGTTTTATGTTTTATGATTTATCATTTTAATCAAAATCTTAACATAATTTTTAATTTATCATTTTCTCTTAACCTTGATACAAAATTTAATCAATATAGAATATTGAAACAATAAGAATACAACAATATACTAAAAAGATTAAATTAATTCTTCATCCCATTGAAGATGAATTAAAAGGTATTAATAACAAACAAATATTTGCATAAATGAAAATTTTAATTTAATGTTTTATGATTTATGATTTATCATTTTAATCAAAATCTTAACATAATTTTTAATTTATCATTTTCTCTTAACCATGATACAAAATTTAATCAATATAAAATATTGAAACAATAAGAATACAACAATATACTAAAAATATTTATGAGGAAAAATATATTTATAAACATTAAAAACTAACCATCTTTCAAATTTTTTAATCAAACTAGTATTCACGATCCATTTTTAGAGATATAGAAAATGGAGATGTGATAAAATAAAAATACAAATTCACTTATTTTACGAAAAATTACTCCATAAAAAATCCTCACATGAAAGTAAAAGTAATTTGCATAAGAAATCTATAGACCAATTATCTATCAAACTTTCAACAATGTTGTCAATAAGTAGGTGTGGTTTTCATTCTCATAATTTTTTTTAACAATAATTTAGTGAATTCATTAACCTAGCCAGTCTTTAATAATAATAATAATAATAATAATAATAATAATAATAATTAAATATGTTATTTCTTCACTTTGCAAAATGAACTATCAATCAAAAGAATTATCAAAACATTTCTTGAAGATTTTTTTTTTTCAAAATCTAAAAAAAACAAATTATTTTAGGAGTAATCTATAGGAGTAAAATTATGAAAATATTTTTCAAGATATATCTAGTAATACTTAGAGGGAGCCCACTAAAGGAATAATATGATACCTCAAAATAAATATACAAAATCAATTCTCCTACAGATTAGGATGGTCCCCCTTCTTCATCAACAATTAATTACTTGTTGATAACTACATAAAAAAACATATATACAACACAAGGGATGTAGCATCCACAAACATTACCACACAAACCATTGAAACTATCCAAATACAAACACACAAACCAAGAAGATATAACGTAAAGCCACCATAAAACTTTTTAGCAATGCCAAACCCACATAAATAAAACATAAGGTAAAACAACCATAAATATTTTTAACAGAGACTAGAAAAAAATAAACATTATTTAAACTCTTAAACTCACCAATCTTTTCAACAATGACCTAATGCAGAAAAAGTACCAACATGCTTTGCAAACAATCACGAGATTCAAATTTATGAACTTGCCAATCTCAATCCAAAGATTGTATTATTAACACCGTATTAATTTAAATCCTCAAGCATATATTTAATAATAAATATGAAAAAATCGAAGTATGAAGTTTTTCCCAAACATATACATAGTAATGATAATTTGAAATATGATCATGTGTTGACAACCAATCTCAATCCAAAGATTGTATTATTGACAAATCATTATCTTAAATCCTCAAGCATATACTTAATAATAAACATGAAAAATTCAATGTAAGTTCTTCTCAAATATATACATAATAATCATAATTTGAAATATGATCATCCTTTATAGACATGATAGATCCATAGGTAGATGAATCTAGGTTAATGAAGCCAAGAGTCTATCAGCGAGTATGAGGGTGATGTGTTTTTGTATCTCTTCTCAAAGTTGAGATGACATGTATCCCTCCTAAAATAAAAGTAAAATATTCTCTAAATAGAAAAGAAGTTTCTCCTATAATACAGAACAAATAGTTAGTTTTAATTGAAAATATTATAAAACATCAATATCTCAACTTTTGTATGATCATTTAATTTGTTGTTGATAGAAAAACCTAATATGGTAAGAATATTTCACTCACTCATCAAAGATCTCAACTTCATATATATATATATATATATATACTCATTTTAATATGAACAATATAGTGTATAGATAAATATCTCATTACACATATTTATACAAAATATTTTAATGGTCAACTTTATATATGTTATATATTGTTGAAAAATAGATATATATATATAGAAAATAATATTTTTTTATGGTTAAAATTTTATAATTTCACTGAAATCTAATTTTCTATTAAAAAAATAATAAATAAATAAATAAAATTTAACTTCAAAATTTAACTTGTGTATTTTATATAACAAAAAAAAAAAAATTTAACAATAATAAATTACACGTTATATATGAAAAAAGGTAAAGCCACTATTGATTCACATTTCAAGAAGTAAAGCCACTAGCCACTATTGATTAATTGAAATGTGTAAAGCTATGAATTTTCTTTTCAAATTTTAAACTCAAAAAAGATTAATCCTTCCGTACATCAAATAAATCTGTACTCATTATATAAAAATGAATATCATAATAGTAATATTTAATTCCTAAACAAAAGTATATAAACTTAATACTTTGTATGGAGTACTAGCTCCTTTTTATAATTTTCTTCACCACAATCTTTTGCGAACGGTAAACATCTATATTGTTTTTCCCATTGATAGTTATTTTTCCATCTTTAATTATTTATTTTTATGTTAAATTTTATATTATAGGGTCGTTAGTGACTTTATGTTTCAATTTTATATTTAATTTTGGTTTAAAAAATATTAAGTTATTGAATTTCAATAAAAAAAATAGTGAAGAAATACATAAACTCGCTTTTCCCAATGATTGGTTTTAGTAAAGATTCTTTATGTGTACTATAATAGTATTTAGTTGTAATTATTTTTTGAGAAGTTATTTTACGAAGATTGGGTTTAATATCATATGAATATGATTTTACATTTATTTCATTGCAATGAAGTTTTCACGAAAATTATGAATGCAATTGATATTGTAGCAATTAATAATAGTTATAATAAAAAAAATTACATAATTAATATTGTGGTAATTAATAATGATAATTAATAATGGTTATAATAAGAAAATTATTTTTTCTATGTGGTATAGTTTAAATTTTTTTAACAATTATAATTTTTTGATGAAATTTACTAACTTAAAAAAAAATCATGTGATGATAACTGTAGATGATACTAAAAGAGTATCTAAAATGTATGGCATAAGAGGATATGAATCTCTCTTTATTGTTTTATTTGTGAAAACACAATCTCAATAGCTAACAATCTCTTGGTCACTATCTACCCCAACTCTCTTAACACTAACTGCATTCCTCACATCATAAAAATCGCAGTTTCAAATAACGAACTTCAGTTTCTTATCTCCATCAATTCCTAGCTTCATGACTCGTTAACATAAAACGTGCAAACCATTATCCCAACCAACATACTAGTGAATCTAGCAACCAATCGCACCCATCATCAAAATTCGAATTCTCGGAATGTGCAGGTCATTAACTTAGCAAACATCCAATTGGACCATGCAACCAAAACCATTTTGAAAAAAGGTTTCAACTTTGCCATAACTCACAATAATGTCCTTGTAGATGAGATAATCAACAATATTGATGTAGCAACCAAAGACCTTCATATAGTTAAAAGTGAAGAAATTAGACATGACATTGCTAAAATTCTCAAAATTTCTAAACCCCCCTCCTCAAACATAACTAAAGAAGAAAAAAGAGCTTTAGAAAACCTCCTAATCAACAAAAACATAATCATTCGGAAAGCCGATAAAGGAAATGTAGTAGTAATTATGAATAGGGTTGATTATGACAACAAGTGGAAGAACACCTAAATGAAATTGGTTGTTATAAAATTATTAATAAAGACCCCAGTAATAAATAATCTTCTCTTGATGACATCACTAATAAGAAAATCAACCCTAACAGCTCAATCATGCCAAGAATTTATGGTGCTCCCTAGGTCCATAAATCTAACATCACCCTTAGACCTATAGAAAACACCATAGGTTCCCTCACCTATCTTCTTGCTAAGTACCTTGCCAAAAATCTCAGACCCTTATATGGCAACACTTCCTCTTACATTAAAGACTCATCTTCCTTTGTTCAATGGATTAAAAACCATGAAATGAAGGATGAAGTCCTCATGGTAAGCTTTGATATTGTGTCAATGTGCACCATGATCCCTATTGATGAAGCCATTAATATCATGGGGGAAATCACTGATAAAGAAATGGTAGACCTTCTAAAAATTTGCTTAAATACTCATACTTCAGTTTTAGAGAAAAATATATTAGCAAAGTCATGGAGTAGCTATCGGCTCTACTCTATCCCCCATAAATACGAACATCTATATGGATCACTTTGAACGAAAAGCCCTCAACTCCTTCCCCTACACCCTTAACGAATGGAAAAGGTTTGTAGATGATGTATTTTCCAAATGGATTCATGGAAAAGGAAAGCTAGAACTATTCTTCAATCACATAAATAGTCTCTATGAGCATATAAAATTCACTATCAAAATGGGAACAACAATAAAATTCCCTTTCTAGATATCCTTCTATCTAAAAAATAAGGAAAACTTGGTTTCTAATTCTTTAGAAAGAAGAATCGCATAGAGAGATATTTTCATGCTAATTCACATCACTACCCTGAACAAAAAATTGGTATCATAAAAGCCTTAACCACTAGGGTTGCTGGAATATGTGACCCTGACAATATTCACAAAGTTTTTGAACAAAATGGTTATAATAAGAACACCATTAATAAAGCCATGCACCAATCCTTAAGCAAGAATAGTAATAAAAACAAAGATAAAGAATAAAAATCTCTAATTCTGAAAATCTCTCTTCCTTATGTAAAAGGCACCACTAACAAAATCTCTATAATTCTTAGTAAACATAATATTAATGTAGCCTTCACTCTCGCTAACACCATTAGATAATTATTCGAATATGTCAAAGACTCCATAAACCCTAACCATCAAAAAAGTGGTTGTATTATACCTTGTTCATGAGGGGAAGAATATATAGGAGAAGCAAGAAGATCTTTTAACATTAGAATCAGAGAGCACACCACTTACTTACAAAGAGAAGGAACCTCAAAATCTACCTTAGCAGAGCATGTTCACTCTTCCCAACACTACATTTGCATGGAAGAAGCCAAGCTAATTGAGAAAGAAGAAAATTATCTTAAATGGAAAATCTGTTAAAGTCACATGGAATGTAAATAGAAAAGGTTGATGATAAACATTGAATTCATTATTATTGACATGATATATATTTGTAGTACATTTGTGTGATTGTTGGGTTCCACATCCCAAGGTCTCTTGGACTCTCATGGTTGTTCACATTCTACACCAACCCATAGAGGATTAGGTGTACAACATTCCTCCCGCTTAATCCAAAGGGGTATGTATGAGTACAAGAAGAGAGCTGTAATACAAAATATGAAAAAATGCATGGAAACACTAGGCTGAATGTGCTCTCTGAAATTTTGGTATAAGAAGGATGGTTTAAGGATGACCACCAACACTAGAATGCTTACTATAGTTCTTAGAATTCTTCCAATTCTGGCATGAAGCTCAGGTCTTTTGCTAAAGGAAGTGCTCTTGATGTTTTGAAGAGGGAAACCTTCAACCATGAAATGGAGGTCTCAACCTGTGATGGTTTAAGGATGACCAACAGCTCTAGAATGCTTAATGCAATTCTTGGATATCTTCCAAAACTAGCTAGAAGTTGAAGTCTTCTACTAGAGTAAGTGTCCCCAATTCTTTAAAGAGGTATCACCAATTGAACGCATGCTCAGGGGCATATTTGTCTCTAGATATAACTCTAAATCTGGTATGGTAGGTTATGGCTCAGGCTCGCTTGATGTGGCTTTGAAGATTGTAGATGACCATCACTTCTCCCCCTATCAGATACAAGGTGAGAAGATGAACAGATCTCAACTGTAAGACTTTTCAATATTTGAGAATAAATCCTATTATACGAGTAAGATATCTTCTTGGCTATTGAATCCCATTTCCAAGAGGTGATCCATCAAAGATGAATATATGTTCTTGGAGGAGGTTTGTTTCTGAAGCCTCTGTTTGAAGAATGACTGGTTTTATGGCAATGCTTACATGGATGAACATCAAAACAATGATCTTTCATGTGGCCTACTTGGTCACAGTGTTGGAATTACACAATCTATTGTTGTTGTTGTGGAAGAGAAGCAGAATCTGGAACAGCTGAAGGTGAACTGTCACGAATAAATCCAACACTCTGAAACTGGATGAGCTTCTCTGGAATATGAATGGACATGTCCTTGTCATATCCAAGACCAATTTTGTGCTTGTCATGCACAAGTTCTTCCCAAGGTCTCATCCTAACCAATTCTCATGCAAGCTTACCTACTCATGACACTCAGGTTGATCCAGGCCATGCTTCATTTCATTTCCCTGCGGCACCATTGACAACATTGTCCCATTATTTAAATCGTATGAGGAATGAATTTGCACCAAAAAGTTTTGATAATCAATCACAAAATAGTACCTTAGAAAGTAATGAAGAAGAGCATTTTGGATCAACAAGTTTACAATTAGCTGCTGGAGGTTTGCCAACACAAGCAGTCATTCATTCCACACAATAGTTATTGACTCAGCAAGCTGGATCTTCACTTGATGAACTTGCCACGCAGCTTGAAGGTGAAGCAACTATAACTGATGTATTGGCACACAATGAGATTCAGTCTTCTATCATGCAAAATGGAATTATGATGTAGAATTTGGGTGCATTGTTGTTGGAGCTTGGACGCACCACAATGACATTGCATATGGGAGAATCCTTGGTTGAGGTAGTATTAAATGAGTACAACCAATTTGAGCAGTGACACAATGATATATCTAAAATAAATGGATCTTCATCTGGTGGTGATGTCATTTATCATAAGACTCTATAGACAAACCCACTCAATCTCGCGAGCGCTATTGGCACAAAAGACATTGAACACATCTCTGTCGTCCTCCTCATCGGTTGAAACTTAATGGTCAACATACTTAATTCTTTCACAAAGATTAGGATATGTGGGACTAGCTAGAATGTTAAGGATTCATGCATTACATGAATTTCTCTAGCTAGGTATAGTGCAAACCAAAAGAAAGTGTTCCTGATTTCCCACACGCAAATTCATTTCTGCAAGATGATGACAGTATTTGTGATTTCCCATAGACAGATGTGTTTCTGCAAGACGATGTAATTGTGCTGGGAACGTTTCTTAGAGCTCCTACAAAACTTGGCAGAGATGGCAACTATAATTTATCTTAAAACATATTCATGAAATGCAAAAAAGACATGCACAAAGATGCCACAAAACAAGTGGCTCAAATTGGAGCAAGGTAGGAGTACGTCCACTCTACTACCCTGTTAATGTCACATGGGATGTAAACAACCAAGTTGGATGATAAACATTGAATTTACTATTATCGAAATGATATACATTTATAGTACATTTGTGTGACCGTTGGGTTCCACATCCCAAGATCTCTTGGACTCTTGTGGTTGTTCACATTCTACACCAACCTAGAGAGGATTAGGTGTGCAACAAAATCAAAGAAGCCATTAAAATAGAAAAGAGAAAAAACAACTTAAATCAAGACAATGGTTTAAAATTAGAAATTCGTGGAAGCGTTTACTAGAAATCATTAAAAACCAATAATTACTCGCATCCTTTAATTCCTTAAGAATTAATTTCATAATTTATTTAGTTCCAATAAATAAATCTCAAATTTCCATGCTTTTAGTCTTAATCAATATATATAATAATATTATAATAAAATTGTATCCAAATTTTATGAAACAATCCTTAAGGAAATTCATTTAATTTTATAATAAAAAATATTGACAACAATATAAATAAAATAGAACATATCTAAAAATAATTCTAAACAAGTTTGCGTTGCACACGGCATACCTGCCGAAAAATATATATATGAGTATTAGGTGTTAGATTAGGGTGTTAGATATTGTTAAAACAAAAGCAATGACATATTGCATATCTCTAGATTTCATCTCGAGTAGAAAAAATGAAAAAATGAGAAAGATCAAGCAGGAGCCATAACTTTGCAGATTGCATACAAAACAAAAAAAAAAAACATTCTAACCTGGAAAAGTCTAGTTGACACATTTGTTAAGAATGTTGTAATTTAGAAGGTTGTTTGTCGTTTGTCTTCAAAAACTAATTAGTGTATCATTACGTTGAATCTTTTGCATGGCTTAGAAAATTCGTGTAGCATTTTAATATTTCTTATTTTTAATATATAAGAATTAATTTCTTTCTCTAGTAATATATGCATTATTTGGGAATAAAAAAGTCATTACTGGATAATAAAAGAGTTTAAATATATGCTTTCCAAACGGGGCTTATGTAAGTATATGGTCAATATTGCAAATATATATTATATTACTATTCTATTTCACCCTCCAACCATCTAAAATAATGCTAATTGACATAAATATAAATTCTCATAAAGATGATCCGGTGCAAATCGGTTACACATGTCGAAACAGTGCGGCCATTAAATGAGAAAATAGAACGAAGTCATATGCATTACAAATTAACACATCTAAGCATCAGCTAAGCATTCACCTTTATATTAGGATCGCGAAAATTTTACGATCCAAAAACACAAAATTTTGCAAAAACCGGAGGAATAGAAGATAAAAAGCTAGAGGCTGCAGATCTATAAAATACTGAAAATATATTTAGACCTTGAAGGTTTCTGGCGTAAGACATGTAATTAATTATATCCTCCTCCAGTGGTAGTGAACCCATTGACGAGAGCGAGAGGCTGCGGATCTATAAAATACTGAAAATATATTTAGAGCTTGAAGGTTTCTGGCATAAGACATGTAATTAATTATATCCTCCTCCAGTGGCAGCGAATCCATTGACGAGAGGGAGGGCGTTACTGATCAATTTACAAACATATTGCACGCGGCTGGTGACCATGGCCGTAACTTTACCTGTGGCATTGAGATCCTGAAAGCCATTGAGGCAGGAGTCGTGGTCAGTCAGGGCAGCGCTCATCCACGTCTCCACGTTGCTCATCTGAAACTTGGGGGATATATCTCAGGAACCATTCGCTGAGATAGTAAAGCTCTGTCTAAGATGCTCAAGAGGATCATCGAAGGGGAGAAGCACAATCCGAGATGCCTCTGCCTGAATACAAAAATTTGCAAGTGGAGGAGTAACCAAAGCAGAGATCGGGAATTTATTTGAAAAATTCAAAACCGACATCATTAGTACTCTATTTGCTCAGATAAAAGTAATGGTAAAATATTTTCTTACACTTTCGCAGCCCTGGAATTCATAAAACGAGCTCATTTTACCAGATCCAAGCCGTAAAATGAAAAAGAAAACATCATATCCAGCATCGCTTTCGAACGACAGTGCCGACTGTAGAATTGAAGATAACCCTCCAGGTTTTCCTGGTCAAGTTCCAGGCCAAAAAATGGGAAAGCATAAATAAATAAATGTGCACACAGGCGCTGAATGAATTCCGAGTCTATTCTTTATGACATTCCGAGCCGTAAAATGCAAAAGAAAACAACAAAACGAATATATCAATGCTCTGTTGACCAAAGCGCATAGCTGTCAAATACGAAATACATTCCAATTTCCGAGATCTTCATCATCAAGATACAAACCGTAAAATGGATAGACGATGCAGTAAATATACAGTAACACAGTAACGGACGTGCGAAAAGAAATTCCGAGTGATTTCCTGTATCAAATCCTAAGTAACATATGCAAAAGAAAACAAAAAATCAAAGTCCACATTGTTTTAGTCAAAGCGCGAAACCGTAAAAACGTGAAACTCACTTCGAGTAGTACAGTATCAAGCTGCAAGCCGTAAAATGCCAGTCTTTTATTCTGTGTTGCGTAGTATTTCTGCTTGCAAGAATGTGTTCTAATATGACACGATACGAATCATACGAATGGAACCTGCAAGTTCATGTGAAGACCAGGTGTTCATGATCTGAGAACCATCCCCGAAATCGATGCTACGTGTCCATCAGCTGTCTCAAACCATGATCCTGTAGGTGGCTCAGCATGCTCCACTGGAACCAGTTTAAAAAACATTGGGTAAATAGCTCAGTCCACCCAAATTAAAATAATACTCCAAAAACTTTGGTTAAAAGCCCAATTTCGCTTAAAAGCAAATTTGACGTCGGTAATAAGACCCCAAAAACTTTGGTTAAAAGCCCAATTTCGCTTAAAAGCAAATTTGACGTCGGCGATAAGACCCCAAAGCTGAATAGCGAATGAAAACCATCGAAAAATACTTAAATGCTTTTAAAAATTCACTTTTTGCGTAAAACTTTGGTTAAAATATTCAATAGCAGTTGATATAAAAAAAGTCAACGAAATTAATTTGTAGTCAACGCGATATTGATCGCTATAATACCTGCTTCGGCAGGTATAATAATGAAGCTTAAAAATTTACTTACTATATAGATATTAATAGCTAAAATTATTTAACCTCATATGAAATACATTAAAATAAAATAAAAAAATTGTAATGAAGAATAAATATATTAAATTAGTCAAATTAAAAAAATAAATTAAGAATCAACATATTAGATAAGCCAAACGAGAAAAAAATTAGAACATTAATAAAATTTCATATTTCAAAACAACACTAATATCTATTCAAACCCTAATATTATAGTAGTAAAATAAGATTACAAGCTAAATAGAAGAATAAAAAAATAATCAAAATTTAATAGAAATAATAATAATAATATAATAATAATAATATATAATAATAATAATAATATGATGATGATGATGATGATGTATAAACCATTCAAAATAATTGAAGCTTATAAACTATTTAGATACTAATAATTAAAAATACATATAATTTTACAAGAAATCCAGTAAAATAATATTATAAGATTGTAATTAAGAATCAATACATTAAATAAGTCAAAAATTTATCCTAAAATCAAACCCTTGTTTCATTTTAAAATCAATTAATTTGCAATAATGGAATCTTCATTTTTAATTAGATCAACTAATAATTTGAACCATTAATAAACAATTAAACAAATATAAATTCTAATTTTTACAAAATATCAAATAAACTCGACCGACTGAATCATTTCTTAGTGATCCTTTCTAGAAGCTATATACATATTTAAGTGTATCTTTACAATACATAATTAATCTCCTCTTAAACAATTGGTGTATCCCCTGAGGATGGACTCACTTGGAAGTCTGAAACGTTGGGTTAAATAAACTCTATAAACTGGTTTTCCTCTCTTATTTATATATTAAAACATTTTTATGGAATAACATAATGCTTGATTTTAATATTTGTTATGTGTTATATTCTTTCAACACCTAGCCTCATGTTGCATTAGGAGCAAAGGCTGAGACGATCCCATGCATGAAGTCTGGCGCAATGCCCCAAGATTTTTTTTATTTTTTTATGTCAACCCAATAATAGTTGGGCAAACCCAAATATGGTTAGTGAAACTATCCATGGTTTGTGCGTGGGTTTTGCACATGGTTTTAGGCATGATGGTTTTCATCCCATGTTATTTTGTAGATCCGGTCAAGGACCTATGGTTAAGTCCTAATCGAGGATTAATGGATTGGGGTTTATGAATGCTTTGACATGTATATATACGTATTGTAATAATGAAAATAACATAATGAAAAATTAGTATGGTAGTCCAGGTTTTGGGATCCACAGGAAAATATCTATGTATATATGTTTTATGTTCTTGCCATTGTTTATTTTTTTGTTTTAAAAATTCAATTGTAGTAATTTCCATATAGGGTTAAAACCTATATTTGGTATCTGAGTTGTTTCGGATTCAAGGGGATGCCTTTACTACTAAGGGGTTTTTCTCAAGCCTAAGGTAGACCCTATGAAAGAATTATGTTTTTCTCAAGCCTAATTAGGATTGACTCTTATGGTGAAAGAAGATGATGAACAGTGGAAACATAGAGATCGAGAAATTTAATTGTCAAAGTTCTGAGTTGTGAATTCTCAATATGAGGATCTTTTGGTGGATAAATATCAATTGATTGCGGTAGATCCATGTACTAAACCAATGGTAATGTTAATAGAAGACTGGGAAAAGTTGGATCAGAACGCGAAGAGAAGAATATGGTTTTGTATCTTAGATTCAATATTATTGAATGTATAAGGGAAATCTACAGTGAAGGATTTGTGGGACGAAAGAGGGACTTGGTGCAAATATAAGTATTTGGTGAATAAAATGTTCCTGTAGAAAAAACTGTAGGACCTTACGATGAAGGATGGAGACATGGTAACGAATCATATGAACGACTTTAATACTGTGGGAAGCCACTTTTTATCTATTGATATAAATATTTTAGATCACAATAAGTTCATTAGTTTTTTGTGTTCTCTACCATATTTGTGGGATAGTTTGGTTGTAACTATATGTGGCAATACAAATACCTTGAAGTTTGATGAAACAATCTCATCCTTGTTTTCAAAGGAGAGGAGTCAGAAAAATATGGAGAGGCAGAATGGAGATGCCTTGTCTGTACAAGGACACTCATAGAGAAAAATAAAATAAAAAAGGTCCTCGATTGCGAGATCTAAATCTACAGTGACATCTAAATCTCAAGAAAAACATGTAAAGATGCGCTGGAAATGTGGAAAGGAAGGGAACTACAAAAATGAATATGGATCTGGAGCTCCTAAGAAAGGAAATGGATCTGATGATGCTACCTCTACAAAGGCAAAACCACCTTAGATAAAGGTGTGGATGTGTATTTGGTTTGTTCTTCAAGTACACATGTTTATCATGAGGCGTGGTTGATTGAATCAGGTGCATCCTTTCACTTCACTCCCAAAAGTGAGTGGTTTTGCGAGTATGAGAAAGATGGTGGTGCTGATGTCTTCTTATGGGATAAAACGAAGGAAAAAATTATCAGATGTGGAAAATTCAAGCTAAAGTTTCAAGGTGGGAGGATTAGAAAACTTCTTGGTGTTTTTTATTTTTTTTCATTCACCAAAAATTTCATTTCTATAAGAAATATGGATGATGCAGGTCTAAAAGTAGTGTTCGAGAAACATACCTGCAAGACCGTTCAGGGAGAACTGGTATTGAAGCGAGGAGATCAGATTGGCACTTTATACCAGCTTCTGTGTAGCACTATTATTGATGGGTGCAACATTTATGTGGTTCATGAAAATGGAGCAGAAAACCTAGTGGTATCTGAAGAAAAGACCATGTTATGGCACCAAAGGCTTGGACATATTGGAGAGAAGGACCTTTGAATACTGCATGGTAATGGTATGTTAGACGGTATGTCTAATTACTCTCTAGATTTCAATTTCTATGAACATTATGTATATGAGAAGAATAATTGGGTGAATTTCCCCTCTAGCACCAAGTGGGTGAAAGGGATTTCAGAGCTTGTGCACAATCATCTGTTTGGACCTCTGTCGATTCCATAACTAGGTAATTTTATGTGCTATGTTTCATTTATAGATGACTCCTCAAGGAATACATGGATATATTTCCATAGGAATAAGTTTGAAGTCTTTGGCATCTTTGGCTCATTCACAATTGAAGTACAACTACTTTTTCAAATTTTTTTTGTAGAAAAGTTAAAAGAATTTATAGCCTTAAATTTTGAATTAAGAGTAATTATTCAAATTCAATCACTTTGTGTATATATGAATACTCTTATCTATGCAATCTTATTAAATTGACATCTCTGACTCATAGCTCATGTACTTTATTTAAAGAATTTTAAAAATGTCACCATCTTCATTTAGTTGGTTTTTGTTATGTTTACATGTAATTCCCATGATATCTAAACCTATAACTGCCAAAAAGAGCAAAATAAAGAATATGCTTAACCTCACTATAGGTTCTCTAGAAATGTTAGGAGAGGTGGAATTGTGAAAATGAATATTGAGTTTTGTATCTGAAAAAAAATGTGCTTGATATGAGGATGTAATTCTTGCCTCTCTACAACATATTCTATTAAACATTTAAAAAAAAATCCATCTAAGAGATTTTTTATTAAAGAAAAAATAAACAAAATAAATTTGTAAAGATATTACAAATTTTTAAAATCAATATTAGCTTTTAGAAGAAATTCAAATTATCAAATATTTTTTAGAAAAAAAAATTAGAGAAAATTAATCCAAAAATGAAATATAATTCCTAAAATTTTGCACATGAAAGGTTAATTTCCTAATGTTGTTCTATATGGAAACTATACGACCATGAGAAAGGATTTATAGATGGCATTTAAACTATTTGTATATTTCTTTATTAGTAGATTGTGTTACTAGCCATTCACCTTGATGTTACAAAAAAAACCATAAAGAAACACAATGTGTTAAAATATGTGATGCTTGAATTTGTTGTACATTATGTTCTCGGAATGTATTGTTGTTTAAGGTAACTTTCCATCTTTTGGCACATAAAGAAATATTTCATAGTTGAAAGAAAAACACAACCATTTTCTTAGCAAAATGGGCATAGTTTGGAATCTAATAAATTCGATGGACTTGTCAATTTGGAGGTGAAAATCGTGTCATTTTTCAATCCTAACGCAATCAGTTTGCAACTCAAGCATTAGGATATGGAGCTGAGCCTGCAAACCATTCTCTTTGTTTTATTTGTTTACTTTGATGTGGAATAGTGATACTAGTGTTTGATTATAAGCATTATAGTTAGAGCCATGAGATGTAAGTTATAATAGATGGTTGAGAACACGTGTGTTATTGTTTCCACGTAAATTTATTTTCTTGTAAATTACGTATTTGACCATTAATAAAGAAATCGATCACTAAACCTCAATTTTTTACAAAATTCTTTAAGAATACAAGTTACCTAACAAATCGAATCCATCTGAAAACAAATAATCTTGAAGACTTACTAAATAAAGTTCCTGATATCACTCATCTTAAATAGCGTTTCGTCCGGCCGCGCCCCATATTTTCGTAAACACAATTAATAATAACCACACCATACAAGCATGGCACTCCCTCCAAATACTTCTGTAAACACAAATAGGAGTAGCCACCCAATGCAAGACTTCAATAATTCTTGTTTTCTTCGTTGGTAGACGTAGGATACAAAACCAACCCACTATAAAAGGCTTGCCACTGCCTCCCCATATTTTCATAAACACAGATAATAACCACTTACATAAAGTTCCTGATATCACTTATCTTAAATAGCGTTTCGTCCCCCCCATATTTAGTAAACACAAGTAATAATAACCACCCCATACAAAACATGGCATTCCCTCCAAATATTTTTGTAAACACAAATAGGAAAAGCCATCCAATGCAAGACTTCAATAATTCTTGTTTTCTTTGTTGGTAGACGTAGGATACAAAACCAACCCACTATAAAAGGCTTGCCAATGCCTTCCCATATTTTCATAAACACAGATAATAATAAGCACACCATGCACTACTTCAATGGTTAGCCATCTTGCTTCCTTTGTTGGTGGACTCACTCTACACAACCATTTAGCGTGCCATTCAATCGTACTTGTTTAACAAGCTACTTTTCCAGTACCACTGACCATGCACGAAGCCTCTGGTGGATGGAGTTATGCCAGATAACTTGAAAGAGATTATCAAAGTCGACCCCACTTAGAGATTTGTCACTTGGTAAAGCGTGGCGGTAACAATGGGTTTATACGTTAGGGCAAAGTGACTCAAACCGTCTATAACGATGCCCGGTCAACATTAAGCAGCGTACTCTGTTGATGGCATCAACAGCATCCACAATAAAACTCCTCGTGGTTATGGTTGACGTTATGGAATATTTTATGCCGCAGCAACATCGATAATGAAATCGAACCAACGAGTGGCGTTGCCTCTAAAAGTGGGCTGTGTGTAGTGTGCATGGCTGTGGCAAGGGACAAACTCATCTGGTTTTTCATTGCTGCTGCCATAGACGACCACCACTACCAGTGAGTTTAGAGCTTCCTGATATATATATATATATATATATATATTTGTAGATTATCTGCATTGTATTGTTAATTATTCAAAGTCAAAAATATCATTTCTTAAATCTGTGATGATGAGGAAACTCTTGGTTTGTAAAGTGTGAACAAAACAATCATAGCTTTTAAATCTTTTAAATTATTCCTAAAGTCAGACTCCCTACATCACTCTTTTGACAATGGATTCCCTAACCAATAACTCTCATATGTCTCCGTTAATGAAATTAAAGGTAGGCGAATATATATCTGATAGTTGGGAGATATGTGGAGACAACTAAACTACTCTGCGATAAAGGTCGTTATCAAATTCAATACAGTAGTCAAGACTCCGGCCACCTCAATCCAAGTAGTCACGCATGTAGATTCGTTTTATAAAGACAGACGTGATCATATCCAGTGGTCGGTAATTTGGTGGGTCTCCTCAGTTTGATGTTTCAGTTGGCAGTTTCAACAACATTTAAGAATTACAGGTTGGTGTTACCAGTAATTAGCATTATCATTTATCGTCCTCCAATCTTCGCAATGGTTTCTTCATTGGAGTCTTTACAGTAAATTTCCACGAGTAGAAAATGGCACCCCCCAACCATATTGTCATTTTTCCGTGGAATCGTGTCCATGAGGCACCCATGCTCATATATTTGTGTCGGAGGGAAATAAATAAAGTTGAGTTTAAATTACGCATTATATGATGATCATCATATGATTAATGCTCTGCAAGACCAATGTGTTCAGTAAGAAAGTAAGAAAAAAGAAAATTATAATTGTATTTTTTTGAAAAGTTATTTCTATAAAAATAAGAAGAGAAAGTGTGAGAAGGTGTTTTTTTATGTGTTCAGTAAGAAAGAAGGAAAAAAATTAAATTATAATTGTATTTTTTTTGAAAAGTTATTTCTATAACAAGGAGCCATTGCGGTGGCTGTAGTCCCTGCCGGGCTCTGCAGGGAATTCCTAGCAACAAGTCATATTTATAAATAATAAAGGAATTGGAAATGGAAACAATGGAAAGACATAATGAAAAAATGCAGCATAACTTTAATAATATTTCTGCAAGTTAACAAAAAGAAGCAGTGGAAAGACAAAATGAAAAAATGCACCACAACTTTAAGAATATTTCTGAAAGTTAACATTATTGTTGATTGCATTTGTGAAATAAAATAACAGTAGATTGTCTATTGAAATCTATATTTTACTAGTTAAACATGTTGCCCAATGTTGTATATTGCCTTTATAACATCACTTGGATTGTCATGAGTTATGAGCATTGAAAAATAAGCTATAGAACAACAGGAATTTGAGAAACTTCGAGAAAAGATGTGATTGCTTTTAATTTTTTACGATTGACCAAACAGAACAATATAGGAACTGTTAGTATGCTTTAATTTGCAAATTACAAAGGAAACAAAATAACAAAAACTTGATGAACGCATACCTTAACATTAACAGAGAGTTAATTGGTCCAAAGTTAGAGTGCTAGGATTAACAATGTGCAATTTCCAACATTCATATTCATTATTAATAAGTGAATTTTAACAATAAATCCACTTCTTCACTTCTTGAGAATGTATTGGTTCATCACTTCTTTACCTATATATTCATATTCATTATTAATAAGTGAATTTTAACAATAAATTCACTTCTTCACTTCTTGAGAATGTATTAGTTGATCACTTCTTTACCTATATGATTTGATTAAGTGAATGAGGATTGAATTTGCATACTTTCAGGACATAACGAGATTGCATAAACAATAAAATAACATTATATTCAAACCAAACACTCCAAAGATTGCGCAAACATTATGTTGAAGGGATAATACAATACATTAAAGGAAAAGGAAAAACTATACACTACAAAAGGTCTTATCTATCAAATACATGCGAAGGCTATATTTAAAAGTATGTTGGAAGGATCTACGAGCAATGTGATGAATAATATATCAAAATGTGCATTGAATATACATGTGTTGAAAGGGTAATAAAAACAATACATTAAAGAGACATTGCATTGAGTCGAAAACCATACACAGGAAACGAATAAAAGGTTTGATAAATGATGCAAAATTTTATATTATTTACTACCAACAGAAATATAGTAAATACATTGAGGGAGAATATGTGACATAGTGAGTTGAGGAAGAATATATTACATTGCAATACGTTGGAGAATAATGCAATATATGACATTAAAATGTGTTGAAGAGATATTGAAATGTGTTGAATACATATTGCAAATTCGTTGAAGAACATTATTGTGCATTGAAAGGATGATACAAGCAATGCATTATGTTGAGATGATATATTAATACTGGTGCAATATATTAAAGTAGTGAATATATAAAATAACAGCACGTTGAACAAAAATTTACAAAATGTGTTGAAAGGATCAGTAATTACATCAAAATAAAGTGCGTTGAAAACAATGGAAAGGCAACATTAAAACCCATTTAAGAGTAGGATTGCGAATCCATCAAAGGCTGTGTTGAAAACTACCCAAGCTGGGCATTGCAGAGAATATGTAACAAGCAATGTGTTGAAAGATAAATACGTTGACAATATGTTGGAAGAAAATATAAAGGTGCATTGAATAGGATATGTATTTAAATAACCTACTAAAGGCATGCGATAGAACTTGTTAAAAGCTATTATAGTATTTGCTGCCAAATTGAATTGATAATAAAGTATGCTGAAGAGATATTGCAGTGCCTTGGAGAAATATAGCAAATGCGTTGGGAAGAGAAATATTGAAATGCATTCCAAGATAATAAATTAAAGTAGCACATTGAAAGATAATAAATTAAATCAGTTCATTGAAAGGAGTTAAGCATAGTGCGTTACAAACGATAATACATGCTTGCAAAGGAAATGCATTGGGGATAATACCTTTGTACTGAAATGAGTTACAAATAACCCGAATAACTTGAAGTAAAGAGTATTTACGTAAAACCTCTAATTGTACGGACCTGGGCGAGAATTTCTCAGTCTCTCCTCGTATTTTGCTCTTTTTCCTGTGATGAGTTTTTGGAGCTTGTACTTGAATTTAGAGAATTTAATCCTCTTGTCCAGGTTATCAGAGGAGAATTTACCATCAGTAAAGCCATATTATTACATAATATCTATATGAATTTTGACATAAGAAATATTGCATATGGAAAAAAATGGAAACAACAATTTAATACCAGAGAAAATTGATATTCTTCATTGAAGAGAAACTAGAAGAACCGCGGGCTCTCTCCGTAAAATACAGACATTGGGGATATCTTAAGGATGCGATCAGACCAGCAATGTACAGTGATGAAGTAAATGCACTCAACGATTGGCTGTCAAATTTACAGTAAGCATCAATCTTTGCCTCTTTCATATTCCTTTCCACACTAGGGGGAAAAATTTATGTAAAAAGTCATCCAGGGATGTAACGCCACCTGCAAATTGTGGTCAACAATGTATGAATACACATTCAACACTCACAGTATTCATGTTGATGCACGAACACAAAACCAGATGCATTATTCATATTATGATACTGCTATATTCTGAAGGTAAAGATAAGATTCCATAGAACAGATCTTACAAGTATTCCATGCAAACTGTTGTATACAGGGAAGACTTAAAGTCAGAATGAGTATCAACAGCATATATAGCACAGGTAAAGAAAAGACGCCAACTTATAGTGTGCTGCATATATGAAATTGATTTTATTTCATTATGTTCTTCTAAGTTCAGGGCTGTAGAAATAATGCGAGTTTAAAGAAATTATAATGCCAGTTTAATGCAGACCTGAAATTCCTATATCATAACCGAAGATGAGGCCTCCAGTGGCGGCTACAATGCATGAGAAGAAGAGGAACACTATTAGCCTGCCTGGGTGAACCTCCCCTCGGCTATTGCCGCCTTCGATGAACATTCCACCTCCAATTATGCACTTGATTTGGAATGCGATTTGGGGTCAAGCAAGGCCTTGCTATTACCCAGTACCTCAGTTATGATTTGAATTACTATGTCAAATCCGTGGCAGCTTCCATATGCCAACAAATTACACAGAAGAAAACCAAAGGACAATGTCCATTGATATGGAAGAACTCAACTAAATATAGCACAATGGGAATGCCGTCAGCGATATGGATAAAACCAAATCCTACCTTATCTAAAATGAATTCAAAAAATGCATGTTCAACTGAAAGTAGCTCCCCACAACCGCGGCTCTGATTCCGGAATACGTGAAACAGATGCTGCAGTTTATTCTTGAAGAGACAATATTCTTCCGTGAGTTGTTGTAGACATTGAATGCACCTGCACCAAATCGATTTCGCTGAAATTGCTCAGCAGAACATCAAAAAACAAAAAATACAACGGTGATGCATATAGTTGTTTCCAGAGTTGTGTCACTTACCCTTCCCGGTTATTGTCATTACAAAGTGCACGAAACCCTATGCATACATTTTTAACTCTCTGCGCCCCTACGCTGTCGATGTGAAAAATGTCAAACCACTTCAGCTCTACGATGTGTACGTTTCTTACATTGTTCAATCATTGTAATATATAATTACAGAATAATGATATATGGAATAACACACTTAGATATGAGTTGTTGTTAAATAGCGGTGGGACTATGGTGGGATTATTGCAAACCCTAAATATGCTATATCAACTAAATAATCAACACTTTCTAAATCAAAACTCTAGTAAGACTGATGCATTTAAATTTAGATTTAGATTGCATGTAAACTAAATTAAAACCCTAGTATGACTGATACATCTTAAATTTAGATTGCATTTAAACTAGCTTAAAACTGAGTAAGTGTAACTTTGAGGAATTATCTCCGACATATAATCATCAATACATTTATACCTCGAACTGCTTCCCTTGAACTGGTGCACATAGGCATCGATTCTCTTGTAATCAATTGCCTCATTATCGCCGAAAGACATTAATAGAATTCAAATTAATAAGGACAATTGTTTTTATTGGTAAATTCTCTAGAATTAAACTGTGAAAATTTACCTGCTAAAAATATTTAAAATAGTTTTGCATGAACAGAAAATTTTCAGAAACATAAAAAACAATGAAATATAGTGCACAATTAACAAACATACAGTTCGTTTGCCAAGTTATGGAGCTGCTTCTCAGAATCTTCAAAGAACAACAAAATAACTTCGGTTACAAATTTCGGGTCGTTCTCGTCTTGCAACTCCTCCAACTGTGTGAATTGCTCATCCAGAAATCCCTGCAACTCAAGTTCGATAATTCAACTACCCATTTACAGAATTCTCAACATAATCATATGTACTGAATCTGCTAAGCTCAATTACAATAAAATTTGACCCACAAATTGAACAGAAAAAACCAAAACCCTTACAAACAAAAATTAAATAAAAAAGTGATCACTACCTCTTAGAAAAGGGAATTTGTGAGCTGGATAAGCGTTGCTTCAAGCGTATGACGTCCATTCCGAACCGCAACATCCACACCGGGAGCCCCGTCGTGACTGACTTGTAGTTTCCCATAGTAAAAAGCAAATAAACGATGGTTGCGGAATCCGAGAGCACTAAACCGATGAGCAAGAAATTCGGCGGATGCTTTGAATCCGAGCAGTTGTGGGGTTTATATAGAAAAATTCTAAAACGAAGAGACATGGCTCAGATGTAACATAATATAAGTGTTTTTTTTGTGTTTGAAAAAGATGGTCGCTGCGCATGCGAGTTGGGAGATACCTTCACATTGTGGCCAGAACTTGCAAAGAATTGCGTTAGCATCTGAGATCAGCAGCATGCGAAATGAGGAACTTAACACAAATACAGATGTGAAAATTGATATTCTTCATTGAAGAGAAACTAGAAGAACCGCGGGCTCTCTCTCCGGAAAATACAGACATCGGGGATATGTTAACACAAATACGGACATTTGTTCATCACCTAGGGGTGTCGACACGTGCATTGCATGCATCCAATGCTCGATCAATGGGCAGGGTAGCAACGCCACCTTTATTTAGTTAAGGTCATATATTTCTTGCATTAAACTTTGCATAAAAAAGCTTGTTAAAAACTCATTTACCAAACTTTGTATTTCTTGCATAAAACTTTGCATAAAAAAGTTTGTTAAAAACATATTTACCAAACTTTGGATAAGTAAAGCGTTGCAGGTGTATTTTTCCTTTGATCCGCGTGAACTTTCCAATAAGAGGTAAAAAAAGAACTTTGGATAAATTGTATAGCACACTAAATTGATGTTCGAAAACTTTGGATAAAATTTGAGAAACATAAAAAATTTTGGATATTAATTGATTGTCAGCGATCGATCGGTCGCTAATAGTCCCAGGCAGGGACTAATAAGAAAGAAGAGACAACTGTAGTTTGGCTAGGTTAACTAGTCAAGGAGATTGGAAATGTGACAATTGTAGTTTGGCTAGGTTAACAAGTTAAGGAGAATAGAACTATGACATGCCCTAGGGAAATGAGAGTGGATGTGAGTAAGACCCAGAGAATCTAAAAAAAAAAAGTATTTTCCATCTTTCACCGTATTCCTATCACATAACTCACAAATTCTACCATCCCAGTGAGTCTTGCGTGTAGACTACCGCCTAGTTTCACTTAGAAGCTCATGAGAATTAATTCTTATCTTAGGGATGCTCATTCATTTCTTAGAGTTGGTCAAACCATAAAGATAATTCACGCTATCTAGGGTGGGGTTGATCACTACCATATAATAACTTAACTTCCTTTTACCCTCTCCTTAGATTTTCATAGTTTATCCTTAAATTTGGAGGCGATAGTATCTTTGACATTATCCTTGCTTCCCGAGATAAAAGGAGGAAACAAAATAATAAAATCTTTAAAATAAACATAAAAGATAAATAAATTATTTTAATGTTAGTTATCACAAAATATTTTAATCCCTAATAATGAGGAGATGTGTAATTTCTTAATACAAAATTAGCATGCTATGTTAGATAATCTTAATAATAAGAAGGAGATGTGTAATTTCTAAACACAAAATTAGTATGCTATATTCCACAATCTTAAAAAAAATGCCAACTCAACTCACCTTTGCAAAAAAAGAAGTGGCGTGAACAAATAGACTCTCTATTTCTTGGGAGGGGCCAAAGCCCAGGCCTAAAGAGGCTCCAATATCAAGTTAAATTTTTAGCATGCACATTATTGTCCTCTGAAATGATTCTAGGTTAATTAATCATGTGAGAGCATCTAAAATGTTTTGTTTGTTTTAAATTTTTTTGGATGACCAATGTTATGAGCAGTTTGAAAATAGGTGCTTAAACTTTAACGCATGCCAAATAGAATGAAAGGGTTGTTTATTTGTCTAAAATAGTTAATTGATTTTAATTGAATGAATATCAGAACCTTAAAGAATTACAAGCTACTAAATATTCAAACAGAATATTTAATTGATTATAAGAAGGAAAGAAGGTAAACAATGTTTGCGTGGTGAACAAAATATATTTAGTCTAATGCATATCGGTGTGACAATTTATTGATATAGAGGAGTTTATAATAGGAAACAATTTTATAAACTAATCTCTAATTATTGTTTATAACTTCATAGGGGATTTAAGATGGACTGATACTCAGTTTGATATTACCCAGATTCCTCGATAAAAACATAAATACATGAAGAAAAACATAATGAAATGAACACATAAAAAAAACATAAAAGAAGACAAACTATTTGAGGAAAATTCAGAATCCATTCATTAATTTGAAGCAAATCTCTAGCTCGATTACAGTTCTTTTTTGAAATCTCATTCAAGGGTTCAACCCTTAATAGCCCAAAGGAAGAGTTATTTATACAAAATGAAATATATTTTATAGACAGTTTTAAAAAAAAGACAAAAATAGTACAAAATTATTGGAATTCTAAAATTGCTAAGTACTAGCACTATCTTTAAGGAATCTCTTGGTGATCTGGTCTCCAAAAAGTGCTCCCTAGTTGTCTGTCAGTTGGTGATGAAAGTTACTCGATAATTTCACATAGGTGATCCCACCTATCTTCACTTGGTATAGAAAGATTAACCAACTTTATGTAGCCTTCATCAACCTCGGTATACTTTTCAAAAGTAGGCTTGTTAAAAAAATTATGTTTCATTTCATGCTTGATTATTAAATCAAAATCCAAAGATCCTAAGATTTCCTTTTGTGTAAGGTAACCCTTTATGCCTGCAAAACTAGCTTTATCAGTTGAAATTGCATAAAGATTTTGATAATATTCCTCCAAACTGATCAACCTATCATCTAGTGCCACTAATCCAGGTAGTCTTCTCTGGTTGAGTAAGTACAACTTGAAATGAAACCTTTCGACAGTGCTTTTCAAGGCTTGGCACTTGGTCTCCAACTAAGTCATGAGATTCTTTTTCTGCAAATCCTTCTTGATCTTCATAACAGTTTCTATTTTGTCCAAAATCTGAATCTTCTCTAACTCAACTCTCATTTTTTAATTTATAAATTTAATCATGTGTGTGACTTCACTTGGCTTATCCTTAAGAAGTTATCTAAGTTCTTCAATAGTTGTCTAGCCCCTATTTATGAGTTCTTCCTCTTCAAAAATAATCTTCATGGAGGGCCAAACTTCAATTATAGCATGTGTGATGTCTGCCCAAATATTTTCTTTGGCTTGGGCAAAGGTCTAAGCCATTAATGACTCATGTTCATACTCTTCTATCCTTCTAGTCAATCTATTGGTCTTCTACATCTCTTCAACATAAAGAGTGTTATTTTTAATCTTTTTAGTCTCCATATCGTTAAATTACTTGAGAAGTATTTCTTCTCTTGTCTCTTGAGAGACAACTTGTGTATGACTTTGTTTAAATATTCCAATGTTGATGTAGACTCTAATGTTACTTATTTCGACTCTCCTGTTCTCCTTAACACTTGTAATTGGTATTGTTGTAGTTGGATCTATGGCTAAGTTGCGAAGATTGATCATTTTCTTTAGAATTTCTCAATTTCCTCTTCCATTGTATTTATCTGTACATTTTTCTCAATGAGAAACTTGAGCATTTCGTCTTTGTGCTACTAAATTTTTGTTATCTCCTTGGTTTGAGGATCCTCTGTAGAAGGTAGTTTGAGTTGCTTCCTTAATGTTCAAATTTTTGCATTCTTCTTTCTAATCATGTCCTCTATAGCTTTAACATCATTGGGATCATCCCAATATTAATCACTAAATCTTCTAATGATTTAAATTTCTTATCCTTTTCCAAGGATTATATATTTGCTATCTTTAATTGTGACTCTACATTTGAAGGAGTTGTCCTGATTTTTTATAATGCCATAGTAGTGTTAGTCATGGTAGAGAAAAGCATATCACCAGAATACATATGCATATCTATCTAATCGATTGGATGTATTCGGTTGGAATAAAAAGAAAATACAATCTTCTTATAGTCCAAAGAAGCCTTTGGAGAAGGCACTTGGGTTTGTAGGAATTCCATTTGCATCTTACCTTTTTCACCATCAAAAGTTGTCAATAACCTCTGTTGTGAAGTGGATGTTTTTTTTGAAAACTAAGCATATACATTTTCCTTTGAAGATTCATTCTTCTGTTTAATTTCAAGGAAATTATTGAAGATGTTTGGCTCCTCTTGCTCACATACTCCTGCAGACTTGTTGATCTCCAACAAATTCTACGAAACTGAAGAAGAAGATGGACGAGTGATTATAGTTTCTTCTATCCCTGTAGAAACCTGTGAATCATCTAATTTGATGATTATAGGCTCTTTTTGATTTAGAGTAGCAGTTCCTTTGGATCTAGTCCTTGATTTATTCTCAAAATGAATTAATTTTTTTCACCTTTTGTTGATGATGAAGATTCTTCTCTGGCCTCTCATCCTACTTGCTTTGAGAAGTGGCAGTCTAAAGGGTAGAAGGGGGTACAATATGTCCCTATGCTTCCAGAAATGTATTATCCTCCCACTATTTTTGATTTCTTTACTTTTCAATCTATGGTCTTGGAGTATGATTGTAAGGTGTGGTTTTGAGTTCCACCTTAAGTTGGAGATTATACTAAATGGATCATAAGACCAGGTGAAACTTGGTTCGAAGTGCATTTGCTTGAGGGTTGAATCTGCTTCAATACCTACTCATCTGGTATTGTAGATAAATTATCCTACGTGTGACTTGATTTTGAACTGATATTTCCTCTTCCCTGAAATGAAATGTAGTTCATCCATATGAATAATTTCCCAAATATATTCTAGAGAGAATTCTCATTGGAACATATTTGGGAAGTTTTTAGGGAGCTAGTTCACAACCATACATTCCAATCTCTATATAATTCTAGTAAAGATACCAGTCCCTTGTCTTCGCTTGGTCAGTTAGATGTAGGATCCTTATGATTTTTGGACTGATCCTAGTCTCGATCTCACTGCTAAGAATCTCTGCAACTGGATGCATAAAATAGTCAATGAAATTTGAAAACCTGAACTCGATTGAACTCCTCCTAATCAATGAAGTCCACTGCGTGACTGCCTCAATCACTTGCTGATCATTCTGCTTTGTGTAAAGCTATAGGCAAATTGTCTCCCCATTGAAAAATAATCATATGCACTAGCATAGAGGAATATTTAAATGCTCCTTCAGTGGTAATTTTCATCAATTGTTCATGTATACTTTTACCCAAAAATTATTTGTAATTATATATAAAAGAAGGTTTGTTTTCTTTGGAGAAGATGGATAGATAACCTAGGATAGATTCATCTGCCCATTGATCTATTAGATAGCCTAATAAGCAAGAAATTAAGGAAATTATGTGTTTATCTCCCTAAGGGAACATGGGTGCTAGATAATGAGGGTTCTTTTTAGGAAGTTCAACATCTTCTTGAAGAAATATCTTAAAATTTTGAGCTCTTTGGGGAAAAGTGAGCTTATGGTTAGATCCATTAAGAGAGAAATGGAGAAAAATCTAAGGGAATTATTTTAATGGATAATATGCATCTTAATGATAGATTTATGGGTAATGAATATGAAACTGTCTCCATTCAGAGCTACCATAGTTGTGTATAGGGGATTTTACTTAGTTTGACACCACATGACTAATTCAGGAAAAGGATGGGTCTGAGGAAACATGTACATGGGCAATAAAAATTCCCATAAGTTGATTTCATCTTCAGAGTCCTTGTAAGTCTACTTTAACCAATGGTGTAATTCCAACATGTCGAACTCACAATCTATGTCTGTGATTTTGAAGAACATGTTGGCTAATGGAATGTGATCAAGGTTTGGGGTATTAGAGATTTTGGAATTTTCATGTGATGAAGTTTGACTAGCAGAGGATTGACCCTTTATTTTAGGAGCCATTATTTGCACAATTAAGAGAAGGAAATAACATAATTTTTAGGAATCAAAATACCTAATAGAATGAAGGTTTCATTGTGATGGTAATTTCAGCTATGCCACACAACAGAAACAAGAAATAATTGAATTTATGTAAGCAATCAATCTGAATAAAAGAAAAATCATAGAAAATCGTGTATTGATGATGAAGGGCTTAGTTATAATAGAGAATGCATTACCGTTTAAGGGAAATCATTATTGAATGGAAAAATTCTCATTTATGGCGACAGGAAGAATAGTAATGGCTGAAAGAAACAAATAGTCAGACATATTGCAATGGTTATGGACATATGGAGTGAAATTTATGGGGAATCAATGGCATGGGAAAAGAAATGGTATTAGTGGAATGATGTAGACGCGAAGTGGATAAGTGGATTTCAGAGTGGTGGGTAGTGGTATGTGGCAATGAGTGGGGGGCTAGTGGTAAGTGGTACTAAGCAAGGGTGGGGTGAAGTGAGGAGGGACTGACACGTTGCAAGGGGCCTGCCTAAAGGAAAACCTCTTTTCAGAGCCCCCCTGTCATTATCACACAACAATGGAAGGGGGTACGAGGTGGCTTCCTCGTCGTTGATCTGGGCGTGGAAATCGATCACCGTCCAAAAGTGTCAACTGCATAGCACTTTGTGACAAATTTTGTTAGGCCCCTATACTACTAGTGTCACCCCTTATTGTTATTAGTACAAACCACTTATTATAATGCTGTACCCATGTAGTGCCCATATTGTTACTATTGTGCCCCATAGAAGCCCACTATTATTATTATTGTGCCCTTACATTATTATTGTTATGTCGGCTCTGCTTATGTTATGACCCCTTAGACTCCTATATATAGAAAGGAGGTCTTTTCATTTGTATCATCCAAGAATTGTTCATTTATGTAATGTAAAGGACGTTTCCCGCTCGAAGAGGCTGAATTCTAAGGCGTTGATCTATCTTTTCTATCTTTTCTTTAGCTGGTTTCATAACATTTGGTATCAGAGCTTTGGATTCTAGGGTTTCGCTGCTCCAAACAAGTCATCGTGGCATTGTCGCTATAACTGTTTTTCTGTGACGTTTCAGAAGTCACAAAAAAAACCCATTTGAGAAGACTTGGCGCTGAACCTTGGGTCCGAATTTCAGAGCGTTTCACAAGACAGTTTCAGAGATATGATCTGAGGAAGTTTGCCTTCTTGCAGACTCTTGAATTACACTCAAAACAGGTGACCTAGGGAAAATCGTCATAACTTTCTTTCTGAGCATCGGATTGAAATTTCGTCAGAAGGTACATAAAGAGGACGGACTGTAGTTTAAATTTATATATTTTTAAGAGTCAAAGGTTGAAACAGTGACACGTGGAACGTCGTACAAGTTTTCTCTACTGAATTAGTCTATAATCAGGTCACTGTGGGAGATTTGGCATAACTCTTCATTGGAGAATCAAATTGGGGTCAGACTGGTGGCATTGGAAAGAGGACATAGGGGAATACCACAGATCATATTTTCAGAACTTAAAGATATGCAAGTACAGAGTTACAGTCATTTCAAGATCGAGCGCCTAAAATCAAGAAAAAACAAGATGAAGAAGTTTGATGGCAAGGATCCGGTAAATTGGATACGTCAGATGGAGAAATATTTTGATCTACATGGTGTACAATTGTTACAAAAGGTATGTATTGCATCTTCATATTTAGAACTGGATCAATTTTTATGGTATAAAGGGCTTTGTTCTCGTAAAAGACTTGTTACGTGGTCAATTTTCACGGAGGAACTGATAGCACATTATGAGGATACAAAGAGCAACACCTTCTTTAGAGCAACACCACAACAATTGGAAAGAGAAAAATGGCTTTGTGACATAATAGAAAGTAAAATTATGGCAACAATGAATTCTACCCCTCACAGCTATGAAGATGGAAGTGTTGTTTCTCCTAGCCTTCCACAACCTACAAGGTTACACCACAACAATTGGAAGAAAAAAGAGAAAAAGGGCTTTGTTACAATTGTGATAGCAAATGCACTAAAGGTCATAAGTGTGCTGAGAAGAAATTATTTTACATAGATTATGAAGACAAGGAAGAAAAGGATCAAGAAACATCAAAAGAAGAGGATATACGGCAGGACCCCATCCCAGAGAAAGAAGTAAGGAATCAGACCATATCT
>APFE031472232.1:84827-124121 GCA_000404065.3 Pinus taeda
CCACAGTAAGCTCTTCTCTATGCAACTATCAAGCTGGATCGAGAGTTTTGCAGGGACATCAAGTCGCAAGTAGTCAAGAACATGCTAAGCAAGACTTAAATGGTTTAGCTAATTTACTGCATGGCAAGATGCTAGCATTACATCAAGGAGGTTCTAATCTGTCTGCAAATACCCCAGTGTTGGTGCATTCATCAGTTTCATCAGCAGGGCCATCTATAAAACGAAATGATGCCACAGCGCAGGCATGGATACAATCACAAAATGCACGCCTGGCAGATGCAGATGCTACTTCTAGAGTCAAGTTACAGGATGCACCGAATTCTCATATGGAGCAGCTATGAAATCGATCAATTTCAACGTATCTCATAAGGTGAAAGTACTTAGCAGCAGAAGATTCCACATGGGACGACAAGAATTTTATACAGAAGCATCAAGAACTACTCAAGTGTTGAGGACAACACTTTTGGAAGGAGAGGGGCATGTTAGGCCCCTATACTACCAGTGTCACCCCTTATTGTTATTATTACAAACCACCCTTATTATATTGATGTACCCATGTAGTGCCCATATTGTTACTATTGTGCCCCATAGAAGCCCACTATTATTATTATTGTGCCCTTACATTATTATTGTTATGTTGGCTCTGGTTATGTTATTACCCCTTAGACTCCTATATATAGAAAGGAGGTCTTTTCATTTGTATCATCCAAGAATTGTTCATTTATGTAATGTAAAGCAGGTTTCCCCCTCGAAGAGGCTGAATTCTAAGGCGTTGATCTATCTTTTCTATGTTTTCTTGAGCTGGTTTCATAACAAATTTGATTTGTCGTTTATGAATTTGGCTTAAAGCATAAGAAATCTTAAATAGGTAAAAAATTAATCACCCTTAAGAGGTAATTAAGTACTAATCAATCGAAACTTAAACTAATATATCTCTTGGCCAAATTTTGAGAATGTTAGGCCACAATTTATTCTATTCTATCGTGTCTAATAATGTTCTACCAAGATTAAACAATTTGGTGAACTTATTCTCTATTCTACAACATAAATTTAAATGATTTGATCATGATTAAACAATTTGATTCAAACCAAAATAACAGGTTGTGGCATTTAAACAAGCTGCACACAAAACCTTAATTTATTACAATGAAGTGGATCACCTATACAAGTTTTCATTTTCTTTTGATGGGGTTTCATTTCATCTCTTTTTATTTTTTATTTTTTTATTTCTTATTCATTCATACCCTCTTTTATAAATAAAAACTATCTTATAAAAAATAAAGGATGTCACAACATTGGCTACAACTGGGGATTGCTTCCTCTTGTAGGTTGTAGAAAACTTGCTGATCCATGTGACTTCTCCTCGCGCTAATGTAGTCTCTGTTGAAACAAATACACACTGAAGGTAAAATAAAATATTCGGTGATATACAATGATGAATGAATGGGGAACCTCTCAATATTGAATCTAGCTTTTCAAGTATTTCCCATTGACAGGAAATGAGGAATATTGTCCTTCCAAATTCTACAGGATGAATGTGTTATTACCCTTAACCTCAACAATGCTAAAAGGTCCAAACAAGAGGTTATAAAATTGTCCACGTTTTCCTTTGTCTTCTCTTCTAGCATCCCATCTTAATACTAAGTCACCTTCCCTAAAATATCTTTTCCTAGATTTTCTATCAAACAAAATTTTTATTTTGTTCTGATATTTCCAAAGCTTGTAATGAACTTCATCTCTATCTTCATTAATTTCTATAATCTGATTTATCCTTCTAGATAAATCATCAGGCTCTTCATTTTATTCTTATAAAAACTTCATGACAGGAAAAGATAAATGTGTGGGAAATATAGCTTCTTTACCATAAACAAGTTGAATGAGAGATTTACATGTTGATCTCTTTGGTGAAATGCTATTGGCGCAATGTGCATAAATGAGATGAATATCCCAACTCCTTTTATGATCCTCTAATGTTTTCTTTATGACTCTAACCAATCTCTTATTTGAGGACTCTGCCAATCAATTTCCATATGGATATTATGGAGTAGAATGATGCAACAATATTTGGTATTTCTAATATAATTCAATCATCTTGACACTTATGAATTTTTCATTTTCTGTCACTATTTGTTGGGGGCATCCAAATCTAGACAACATGTATTCTTCAATAAATTTAATAACTATAGTATAACTTGCACTTTTTACTCGAATGGCCTCTACCTATTTGGTAAAGTAAATTGTGGCTGTCAATATCCATTTGTACTAACTACTTGATGGAGGATGAATTTCACCAATGAAATCCAATCCCCATTGAAGAAAACGTGCTTGGACTAGTATTGGAACTAGTGGAAGTGCTGTTAATCTCTGATTTACAACATACATATGACATTGAGCACAACTTCTAACCTTTTGTCTCACTTGTGAAAACATAAAAGGCTAATAAAATCCTTCTCTTAAAATGTTTTGTGTTGTAGCCCTCCAAGCATAGTGCCCTCCACAAATGCCTGCATGAAATTTTTCAATGATCCCTCTTGTCTCATTTTGTGTTAATGAAAGTAAAAGGATATTAAGTGGATGCTTCCAAAACAAATTTGCATTAACATTACAATATTTTATGGATTTCAACTTCAGTATTTTTCATTGATTCTTTGTGAATTTAGATGGACACTCAAAATCTCTAAGAAAATTCACAACATTAGTGTACCAATCAGATAATAAAAATTTCTCATCAATATGAATTGGAAATGATTGGTCTTATGAGGAAGGCTCTTGTGGGTTCTTTTGTGTTGATATTTTAGAAGGTTCTTATAGATTCTCCTCAGTTGGGATTGCAGAAGGTTCTTGTGGATTCTTCTGAGTTAGGATTTTAGAAGGTTCTTGTGGATTCTTCTGAGTTAGGATTTTAGAAGGTTCTTGTGGATTCTTCTATGTCAGGATTGTATAAGGTTCTTCTGGATTCTTCTCAATTTCAAATTTAAAGACATAAATAATTCCCAAGGTCTTACAATTTGACTCAGCAAGGAGCTTAGCAAGGCCTTGTCCTTTTACCAAATTTATGGTTTTGATAATGAGATCACACTCTAGAATCTTAGTTATTCATCTCCCTCTCCTCCCATCAGTATCGGGTTAAGTTAACACAATTTTAACAACACTATTAGGTACATAGGCAATAATAGACGAGTGAAGGAGATAGACTCTAAAATATTTCAGGGCTTGAACTAAATAATAGGTTTGTTTTTCAATAATTTCATATTTCATATCAAAATATCTCATGACTTTACTAAAAAGGAAATAGTTTGGTCATCTCCATATTTATTATTTTGCAAAAGAACAACATCGAAGGTAGTTTTAGAGGTAAAATAAAAGATACTAAATGGTTTGGAATAATCTGGGCTAGCTAAAATGGGAGCTTCTACAATAGCCTTTTTATATGATCAAATGCATACCTTGTAGGAATAGTCGATTTAGCTTCATGATTCTTTCTCAGCATATCAGTGATATCATTAACTATTTTAGCATAATTAGAAATAAATATTCTTAAAAAATTATTTTCCCAATGAAATCTTGAATTTTCTTCTTATTCGTTGTTAGTGAAAGTACTTGTATAGTTGAAACTCTTTTAGGATCAATGAATACTTCCTTAGAAATAATGTGGCCAAGAAATTTTCCTTGAGTGCAAACAAAGACTTTTTGGGATTAAGGGAAATCTAAAACATTCTACACCTGTCAAAAACCTTTCTCAAATGCTTTAAATGTTACTATTAGAATAAAAAAAAACAATCAAATAATCAAGATAAATAATAACAAATTTGTTTGTCTTACCCACAAATTCTAAATCCATAGCTCTTTTAAAAGTACCTCCCGTGTTAGTAACCCAAAAGGCATCTGGGCATACATGAATGCACCCTAAGGAGTTGTGAATATTGGATTTTCTCTATCCTCTAGACTAACCATGATCTAACTGTATCTATAAAAACCATCTAACATATAAATTCTATTAGCTCCTAAAACGTTCTGTGGTAATTGATCCATCTTGGTTAATGGATAATTACCTTTCAAAGATAATTTATTCAAATCCCTAAAATCCACACATAGTCTAATTTCACCATTGTTCTTTCTCACTCGAACTAAATTAGCTACCCAACAAGAATATCTCATTGGAACTATAATTTTAGCATCAATTAGCTTTCTAAGTTCTTTTTCAATAACATGAAGGAGGATAAAAATAATTCTCCTTGATTTTTTCTTGTAAGGTTTAGACTATGGTTTTAATGGGATTTTATGTTCAATGAGAGATGTATCATATGTATTTACTTCATTATAAGATTAGGTAAAAACATATTTATAGGCTTTAAGGAGGAAAAAATGTTTGTCTTTGGCTTCCATTGACAGGGATACATAAATTTTAACATTTATGATTTCTTCATAACTTCCAATGTTATAAATTTTAATATTTACATCAGGTGAATTTGATAATGGATTTTTGGGAACATCATTATGATCAAAGATCTTCTCAATATGGACTAACCCTTTTGGAATAAAATTGTTTGATCACTGAATAATGTTATGATCAACAATTTTTGAGTCAAATTGTGGTGTTTCATTAACCTAGTAAATTCACGATTATCAAGTTGTTCTTCCACAACTTGTAGGGTTGAAAGCTCATCAATTAGTTGAAAAAAGGATTTTAACTGCTCGTCAAAATCAAATAGTTGCCAATATATAAGATTCTCAGGAATAGATGGTTTGTACTTTAGTTGAATTTCGTATTGGACAAGCATTTGACCAGGAACTTTAAAAGAACTAGTAGAAACAACCAAGGAATTTTCATGAATGTTTCGATCTCTAGAAATAACAATGATGTTGAATGCTAAAAAGAAATTTTTTATTGAAACCCAAATATCACTCCTATAAGATCTAAGTCTAGGGTGGTTAGTTCGAAAAAGATTCCTCACTTGTTTGAAAATAAGTTATGAATCATTGAATACATTTAGATTCTACAACTTAAGAGTTCTTGCTAATTCCAATCCTAGCAGAAAAGCTTCATACTCTGCTACATTATTAGTTACATCGAATTCAAGATTATAGGTTTGGGTAACATTTTCTTTGTTTGGTGAAATTAATACAATTCCAACTCCTGCTCCTTCCTTTGAGCAAGAACCGTCAAAGTACAATTTCAAGATATCAATGTCGATTGTTTTAGTCTTGTTAACAATATTTTCAATAGGAATATGAGCATTTTGTGAATTATTTTATGATCATTCAAAACATCTGAAGTCTTGATCTACTGCATAAATAGGATGATTTCTGGTTTGATCAGATTTACAAACAATATTCATGAATCTTACTTCTTTGTATAATCTGAGATGCTCACCCCCATATACATGAATGGTAGCATAAGATATTTCCATTTGAAGGCTTCCTCCTAATTTGGAACAACACTATCTCGATAATAACATGACAAATATTGGATGGATGTTAGTGACTACAATGTCTAAAACCACATTGTTAATAGGGATCTGAGCTAAAGTAACCACCAGATCTTTTATAAGTCCAAGACAAGGTACTTTTTTGGAGTCAAAGTTTAGAGATCATGATATGTCTCAGTGACCTCTAATTGAAATTGGTCCATGATTACCTTTGGCATCAAATTACAGGAAGCCCCATAATATAAAATGAAGTTATATAACAATAAATCATGAACTTTTAGATTTACATAAAAATGTGGTACAATTTCATCAATCGTGTATGAGCCAAGACTAAATACTACTAAAGCTTTTTCATCTTGTGGGCTTATTACATCCCCTTCTACATCAACATTGGATGACTGTATCCATTTGGAAACTTGGTTTTTATACCATGGATTCTTTGAAAGTTTAGATAAAGGAATGGGTATTTTAACTCTTTCCAGTTCCCTTTTAACATTGAAAGTGGTTAAAATGGGTTTATCAATTAATGTTGTTTCAGTTGTTTAATTGAATGGTTGAATTTTTTTGTTTGAGTTTCAATTCATTTCATTTGAGGTTCATTTACAATGGAGATTTTTGGCAGTCTACCAGGCACAGACCTGGGTCTTAGATCGTATCTCCTATTCAATTTTTCAATTAAAAACTCAGAAAAGGCCTAATATTTTAAAATTTGAGAGTCTTCTTGATGTTGAGAAGAATGATTTAAGGGGAGAGAAACAATAGCATTTTGTAAAGACGAATGATTCAAATTATTTATATCTTCATAAATCAAAGGGCTAATGTCTTTTGGTTGCTGGTCATCAATCATCAATGGGGGTTAGATCTATTTATCAGTATTTGGTCTTTGCAAAATATGTGTTTGGGGGGCTCTTCTGAATTGAGTTTGAAGTCAAGCAGTAGTTTGTTGAATTATCCTAGGTTAAGTTTCTATTTTTTTAATTATATTTGAAAGATTTCTAAGTAATGATGTGATATCATCTATATTTTGATCATCATTTTTGGTTTTTGAGGAAGATCCTTCTTCCTTGACATTCATTTTCCTTTCAACCTTTTCAGCCTTAGCTTTATGTTTAACTCACGCTAACCTATTAGCCTCAATTTCTATAGAATTTCTTTGTGTATCTTGTAGAGTATGGAATTCCCTTTCCCTAAGCATGACTACAAAGTCATCATCAAACGCTTTCAAAAATCAAACCTTTTCTGGTGCTACTAATTGTTTACAATCAAGTGGAATCTTATGATAAAATTTATTGAATCTTTTTATGAAATCTACCACTTGTTCGCCATGGTTCCTTTTCAACTATTCAAATTCTATAAGGCAGTAAACCAAATACTTCTTAACACCCTAAGGATTAATAAATATGGTAGTTAATTCATTCCAAGAATGAATTAAATAATCTCTCAGTTATCTAAACCAAATCCTAGTGTTCCCTCTATTGATTGAACATATAGTCTCATATATACATTTTTATGTTTAATGATCATATTATAAACAAAATCCAAAGAGGCAGCTAAATGATATTCAGCAGACAAACCGGTGTGTCAATTAAGCCTTGTTAGGTGTTTTAAATACCCATCAGGAATATTATTGAGTTGGTTAGGAAGATGTAAGGCAGCATACCTAGCTTGAATATAGGTTGAAAGGCAGCCATATTTGAATATGAAGATGAAAATTAATTAGTAGAAAAGGTAGGAGATAATGTAGTAGAGGATGAGGAAGAAGATGGTGAAGTTGTAGGTGAATATGGAGGTGTAATTCTAGGAGGAGGAGGATGAGAAAGTGGAGGATCCCTAAAAGCTTCTAAAGTTTTTCTAATAACTAGCTTCTGAACCTCTCTTTCAACTTCTTCATTATTTTCATGCAAAGGTTTTGAATATAGAGAAAAGGTTTCCTTAGGTTGGGAAGAAGTAGATGGAAATGTATAATGAGTGGGGGATATAAAATCAGTAGGTTTTAACTCGTGTAAATGTACATCTAATTCCTGTTCTAACTTCGGTGAATCTGAAAATATTTCAAAGATTTTAAAACCCTACTATAAAACATTTCAATATATAAATTTTAATAATATTGAAATTATTTAAAAGTATATTAATGAAAAAAAATTAATGTTGATGCTATGCTCCATAAATAAAGTATTTTGTTGAAAATAGCAACAAGAAATGCTAAAAATAGAGATGCTATAAATAGCAATGCTATAAATAACATTTCGGGATATATTCCAATTTTGATTTGTCCTTGAATCAAAACTGAGAATTAAAATTTGACTTCAGTCTCACCAGTTGTTTGAAAAATAATTAATTAATTCATCTTGAGTTAATTAGTTGGAGAAATTAAAGCATGAAGTCTTTGTGAATACATCCAAAATTTATCCCTTAATTAAGGATATAAGGATGAGTTGTATTTGAGTTGTAATTAGTCAGCTCAGTTAACTGAGTTAAGTCCATTTAAATTAGTTCCAAGCAGTTGGAGGAACTAATTGTGAGTTCAGTTTGTTAATGCATGCATGCATGCAACTAGGGTTCTCTAGATAACTGAGTATTCTCTCATAAATAACTCATGCATGTTAGTTCAGACAAAGACCCAGTTTATATGAAAGACATGGACATTGTACTATTAGTTGGAGGATTTATCCTATAAAGGAAACTCATCCATGTAGAAGGAATTATCTCCTTCAGGATTGCGCAGTTATATCAAAGGTCAACGTTATGTGTGAGGTGAGAATCACACAGGTTGTAGCTGGAGAACCTAGGAGAAACTTTGCAAGGAAATAGGAGGCTTGGAGGACTGAAGGAATGCATATGTGTTGTCTATTTTTTCTATGAGTAGAAATGAGAGATTGTACTAAGAACTGGATAGCTTGTGAGCTAAAGATTTGTGTAATATTAAGATATTTCCACTTGTATGATAATACAGATAGTGGGATTTTTATCTGAGGCTTTCCACAGAGTATTCTTTTGTGTTTCATGTGTATGATTTCTTCTTCTCTATTATATGTGTTCTGATTGATCTTGCTCAAATTTATTAAGCTTCCACAAAGTTTGATAGTAGAAGTAGATCAAGTATTTTTCTTTATTACATTCCATTATCAGGTGACCTATAGTGAGAATTTCTACATGTGATCTGAGGTAGCTGATCCATATAGAAATTTCAACATGGTATTAGAGCCAAGTTGATCAAAGTGGAGAACAATAGACAATGAAGGGAGAGGTTTGAAGTTTAATGTTCTTGTTTATAGGTATAGAATCAATTTCTTATCACATCTCAAAGTTCACTAATGGCCTTCAATAGCTTGAGACACGAGTATGCCCTGGATGGTAGTTCAAATTACATAGCATAGAATGATCGCGTGGATGCGGTATTAGGGGAAAATGATTTGAAGGACTTCATTGATCAAGAAGTCCCCTAGCTAGTAGTAGCTAATGCCTAAGAATTGGAAGAATGGAAGAAATGTGTGGAAAGAGAGAGGAGGCTTCTTCTAGAGGGAGTTTGAGACCATATTTTCTCAAGTCTCCATGGGAAGGAGACTCCATTTTCAATGTGGAAGACATTGAATGATCTATATCAGAATAGAAGCATCTAGAGGAAGCTGGCACTAACGGACAAGCTTCGGAAAATCAAGTGTGGAAAGGGCAAGGCAATCTCTACATATTTGAGCAAGCTCATCACCTATAGAGATGAGCTTGGAAGTGTAGGAATCACAATAGCCGATGATAATATGGTGAGTCTTACTCTCCTAAGTCTTCCTAAGAGTTGGCATAACTACCAAGACTCAGTGAATGGAAGAGAGAAACTGCCAAAGTGGGAACAAATGTGATTAGATCTGATGTAGGAGGAGATTAGGAGGAGCACTAGAGATGGTTCTTCATCCAAGGATGGTGAAGAAAATCTAAACTTACTGAGTAAGGCAAGGAAAGGTAAGGAAAAGGATTCTCATCCCAAATTGAGTTCTTCTCATTGTGGGAAGAAGATTGACAATCATAATATGAGATGCTTTAATTCTCATGAGATGGGCCATTAAGCAATTAATTTTCCATTGAAGAAGTCCAAGAAATGATCCTTGGAAGGATCTGATGGTGAGGCATTGGCCTCTTAGTTCGAATTGGATTTTATCCTCATTGCATGCATGGTTTCATCGATGATCGATTGTGGTTGGTTTTTTGACAGTGAAGCCTCATTCCACATGACCGGCATTAACAGTTTATTTAGCACCTTCGAGAAGAAAGACCTCAAGAAACTCATAGAGATGGGTGACGATGAAAGGTACCATTTTTGAGGTGAAGCTACGGTTGCTCTTCAGAGGGAGCATGGAGCTTCTATCACCCTGACTGATGTGAAGTATGTGCGTGGACTAAAAAGAAACTTGGTATCGATCGTGATGGTGGAGGAAAAAGGTGACGATATTGTCTTCGGTAAGGGAAAGGTTTTCCTTAGACACATCACCATGGGTCAGGTGAAACTGATCGGTTCACGAGTACAAAACCTATATGCTCTTGAGGTTCAAGATGCATGCAAGTCCTTGAGGAGCAATGCAACTATTAGAGAGTTTGTGGTTGAGAGGGAGAGTACATTACCCCTCAACATGCATCACCATAATAAGTCTCAGACTATTGTGGAGGAGCCACAATTGGTGAAACAACTTCAGGAGGTTGTGGAGCAGCCACAACTAGAGAAGCCAAGAGGAGATTGAGTGGAGGCATCCACTTATATAGAGACCTCTAGTAGGGGGAAATTTAGAGCCAAGTGGGCAGACATATCACATGCAGCCATACCTTCAGGTGTGAGGATGGGTGATGTGAAGTGATAGTCCTAAGAAGGCTAAAATAGGGGCAAGATCCTTAAGGCACCCAAACTCTTTGATTATACCTTGCTACTGGAACCCCGACAAGGAGTAGTGGGATTGGTTAAGTAGGTAGAGACATATGTGAATGGAGCGACAGAGAGAGCTACAGTGCGAGAGCCCTAAGATTACGTGATGTTGCAATAGTGCGAGAGGAATAGGAGTGTGCACTAATGTAGGATGGCATAGAGAGGTGTGAAACGATGCAAGATGCGGGGAGTTGTTGCAGCAACACAGGCATTAGAGAGGGAACACTTATCAGTGGCAAAGGGAGCTTTAGCATCAGAGGGTGTTTCTATCCCAACAGGGAGGTCAGTTGGGGGATTAGTTACTTACTTCTCAGTAAATGAGTTGTAGTGCAGCAGTGGGTAGCACGATGAAATGTGATGAGAGGAGGTGCAGTGTGGATGCAGTGCTAGGAGATAGAACCAACAACATCATAGATGCAGCAGGAGGAATTAGTGTGATTGATCCAATCAGAGATGAAAGCTAGAGTAGTCAGCTATTGAAGAGCACAAAGGTGTAGAGTTTTCAGTCAACAGGGGCAATAGCAATCAGATACTTTGATGACAGAGGCATCATTTTGATTAAGGTTGGATATTGTTTGTGCTTCTAGAGTTGTTGGCACAACAACACTTGAGAGAAGTGTTCCATGTAGAACATTCCAAAGGTTCAGGATCAAGTTCGAGTTCATTGCCTTTCCTGTTGACAGGGAGTGTTGAAAATAGAAATAAGTAATGGTAAAAATAGAATTGCTAAAAGCAGAATTGCTATAAATAGCATTTTGGGATATATTCCAATTTTGATTTTTCCTTGAATCAAAATTGAGAATTAAAATTGGAATTTAGTCTCACTATTTGTTTTAAAAATGATTAATTAATTCATCTTGAGTTAATTAGTTGGATAAATTCAAACATGAAGTCTTTGTGAAGACATGCAACAGTTATCCCTTTGATTGAGGAAGTTATCCCTTAATTAAGGAGATAAGGATGACTTGAACTTGAGTTGTAATTAGTTAGCTCAACTAACTGAGTTAAGTCCAATTAAATTAGTTCCAAACAGTTCGAGGAAACAATTGTGAGTTCAGTCAGTTAATGCATGCATGCATGCAACTATTGTTGTCCAAATAACTAAATATTATCTCATAAATAACGCCTGCATGTCATTTCAGACAAATACCCAGTTGAGATTAAAGATAGGGACATTGTACTATGAGTTGGAGGATTTTCCCTATAAAGGAAACTCATCCATGCAGAAGGAATTATCTCCTTCAGTATTGTGCAATTATTTAAGAGATCAGTGTTGTGTGTGAGGTGAGAATAACACAAACTACAGCTCGAGGACCCAGGAGAAACTGCACAAGGAAATAGGAGGCTTGGAGGACTGAACGAAGGCATATGTGTTTTCTATTTTGTCTATGAGAAGCAATGAGGGATTGTACTAAGAATTGGATAGCTTGTGAGCTAAAGCTTTGTGTAATCCTGAGATATTTCCACTTGTATGATAATACAGATAGCGGGATTTTTAGCTAAGGCTTCCCCAAGAGTATTATTCTATGTTTCATGTGTGTATGATTTCTTCTTCTCCGTTATATGTGTTCTAATTGATCTTACTCAAATTGATTAAGCTTCCATTGACAGTAGAAGTAAATCAAGTATTTTTCTTTAGTACATTGCATTATTAGGTGATCTACAGTCAAAATTTCTACATGGTATCAGACGTAGATGATCCATAGAGAAATTTCTACATATTTCAAAGACATTTATCTATATATTGTAAAGGGTTTAAAAATACTAGGTATATGTTATAAAAAAAAATTAAAAGGAATAAATTGTCATGGTTAAATTATTTTAACCTTACATTTTGTTTCTTTTTCATGACTTAGCAAATATTTTTTAGAATTAAAAATTTAACCTATACACAATCTTTGTGGTGAATGCCCAAATTTTCAATGTATTGAATTCATTTATGCATTGCAATTTAAATAATGACAATTATAGGAGAAATATAGTGATTTTTTTTTTAATTTTATCCCAATGTAAATATAGGGAATACACATTTCAAAGAATGAATGAATGAGCTATTTAAATAATGAAAGTAATTGCAAAGACACAATTGTAAAAATTCTCTAAATAGCTTTTTCTTTCACATAAATTTAAAATTTTTACAGTTTTATATATTGTTTATCTAATATTCCAAGCGAAAAATTAATCTTATGGAAATAAATATAATAAAATTTAAGAAATGAAATTCTACAATAATGAATTAATCTTCATTAGAAATGTATTTAGACCATATCCATATACCAATTAAAATGAAAATGTCTATAACTACATCATTCTAGTTTGTGGTTTCATTTTCACATAAAATGACTTGCACTCTCTTGTATCAACAATAAAATTAAATTCATTCTTCATCCCATTGAAAATGGACTACGAAATATTAGTAAAAAAACCATTTCTGCAAATAAAATTATATTTTTTAAAATTTCACATTTATCATTTTAATCAAAATTTTAACATAATTTCTAATTTATGATTTTTTCTCCACTTAACTCAAAATTAATCAATGGAAAATATTGAAGCACATTGGATAAAACAATATGTTCAAAATATTTATGAGAGGAAAAGATATATTTATAAATAGTCTAAACAAACTATCTCTCAAAAAAATTAATCAAAATGCTATTCAAGATCCATTTTTAGAAATATAAAAAATGAAGATGTGATAAAGTATAAGTACAATTAATTTATTTTATGAAAAATAACTCCACAATAAATATTAATATGAAAGTAATTTGCGTAAAAAAATCCATACCCCAATTATCCAATAAACATTCAATAAGTAATTGTGTGTTTTTTTTTTTAACGAGATCAGTTACTTATGTATTATAAAAACTTCATGGAACAAGTCCTTTTACATATGGTAGGTAAAACAGAGAGGGGGGGATCCAAAATGGGTGCGCGGACCCTTGATCCTTGTTGGTAAGCTTGCGGAGAACAATTTGAAAAAGATAACGGCTATATTGCCGAACAAACGAACCTACTAACAGACAAAATTTACAAGACATATATCCTGAGACTACTGTTGGTTGACAGAGTCATCAGGCTAAGGTTCCTTTCTTGCGCTGGTCCTCGTCGAGGCCTCTGCTTGCATGCTCTGAGTTATTGTTTTGATGTGTGCAATTGCTTCCTCTATATGGTTGCATTTTTCCTTGAGGCCCTCTATCTTTGCTTCTGCTTCTCCAATTTTTTTCTTTTTGATCTACTGTCAGCTTGGAATTCCTCCTTAAGTTCATTGAAGTGTTTTACAAATCTTGCTATCATGAAGTAGTGGGCTTTGCACAAGGTGCAGTTGCTGTTGGTGATGACTCTCTCCAAGGGGTTCACAGCTGGGTCATGATCTTCCTATTGCTCAGCCATTTCAGGATCTTGCTTGGTTAACACTTTGTAGAGATGCTGCAGTGGGAAGAAACAAGAAGAGCAATGGATAGAGAAGTGAAGGGAATGAAGAAGAGGGGAGAACTGAACGAGTACGTTGTTCTGAGGAGGAGCAAATACTGTAGAGAGGGGAACTAGAAGAGGGGAAGGGAACTGAATATCATGAGCTGTCGAGGAGTAGAAGAATACTGCTGAATATGAGCACTGAATCAGATTAACAAAGCACCAGTTAGCATTTAAAAAAAGCCAGAACCTGATTAAAACATAAATTACCATAGGTAAGGGAGGGCGGCCTCCTGTCCTAGCTGATCGAATGTCGACCTCTGCAACTGCACTGCTCCGGAGGTAGACTGAAGGGGGACGCTCCTTAGCGCTATTAGACTCGTGTAAAGAGAGAAGATCTCTGCTATTTATAAAGAAGGGAGAGGTGCTGGTCAGGTGGATCAGGTGAAGGAAGCGCAGGGATTTGGCTGATCTTAAGATCAGATCGTGGATTTTTTTGCAGGCAAGGGAGATTACGATGCGATGGTTTCCTAACTGCTAACTGAAAATGGCGCTGTGGTTCTAGTGATGCATGAGCCCGTACCTAATCAAATTGGGAGGGAGTGCGTCGATTGCATTCTTCAAGGTATTGAGGGGATTGATGACAAAGGGGAGGACTGCCGGCGATTTGATGAGCTTAGGGAAGGGGGTAGGAAGAGGGATATGATTGCTGAGGTGACCAAAGTTCTGAGAGTTTGGAGTGTGGTAGAACTGGCTATGGGATTGGATTTTCATAAGTAATATCATTTTCTCTGACTTGTCCAGTAGGCCTGTAGGTTGCCCTATTGGTGTAGCAGTCAGCTTTTGAGTTATTTTCCCTCATGACGTGTTTGAAGGTGGCGTCCCCCAAGTTGCTGATGTTGTCCATGATCCGATGCTTGAGGTTGTTGAGGGCTGTTTTTTTTAATTCGCCCCCTATTTCCATGTCTGCAATTAAAATAGTCGAGTCTCCCAGGATGATTGGGCTTTGTATGCTCATTTTCTTTAGGATGGTAGTGCCTAATAGGAGGTTGTAAGCCTGGGCGTTATTATTGGACATTTTACCCAGGCCCCATTCATATGTTATCAAGACTTTTCCATATTGATCCCTTATGACTCCCCCTGCCCCAGCTTTCCCCGGATTATTTTTAGAGGCTCTATCGAACTGGAGGGTGGGTCGCCTTTGATCTTGAATCCATTGGTTTACTTCCTCCTTAGTGCCTTTGAGCTTCCAATTATTCCTTCTCTTGTCTGTTTTGTAAAGGGGGTGGTTGCTTTTGTCAAAACTGAGGTAGAATTTGTTGAACCAGTCGATCTCAGTTTTGTGCCAACTGTTTCGATCTGGTTGGGACACACAATTGGTGCTTATTGTCTCAGAGATAAGGGATGTAGTTTTTGCCAAAGTGTGGGCTAGGTTAAAGATGCAGTTATTTCGGGCGAGCCAAATTTGCCAGCTGACCATTGAGGGGATGCATTTCCACGGGCGGATAATAGGGATCTTATTTTTCTTAGTGTAAGGATAGCATTTCTCCCAATTTTTTTGTAGAGAGGTGAGCTAGTAGAAGGTCTCTCCTATCCTTAGGGGACTGATAATTTGCTTCCAACAGCTTTGGGGAAAGGGGCATTCAAAGAAGAGGTGATGGCTGCTTTCCTCCTCAGCTCGACAAAGACAACAAATTGAGGGGCCAAGAATGCCTCTTTTTCTGAGGTTCTTAGCAGTGAGAATCTTACCTTTGAGAAGGGTCCAGTTGAAGAACTTGATCTTTGGTAGGCACTTAGATTTCTAGACTACTTTGTATAGGTTCCATTTGTTTGTTGCGGTGGTTTCCTGTAGGAGTTTGTATCCTTCTTTGACTGTGAATTTTCCTCCACTAGGGTCCTAGACATACCTATCTTCTGCCATTTTGTTTGTGGGAGCTAATCCTAAGAGGGATATCTTAAGCTCGATCCAGAGGTCGTTGAGATTGTTAGGGGAAGAGAGGCCCTTCCAATCATGCCAACTGTTGTGATCCCATAGGGAGATGTCGTATATAGAGTTCAAGTTTTTTGCTTCCATCCATGTTTGGAGGGGTCTAAAGTTTTGGATTAGGTTCCTTGGCTTTTCCCCCATGATTCTATCAGACCATATGTTTATCTCCTTTCCATTGCTAGGCACTTTTGATACGTGGCTTCTAAATTGAGGGAGGAATTTTTTGATGAGCTTCCAAACAGGAGTGCACGGTATTTCCACAATTGTTTTAGAGAGGACCTTGGAATTCAGGCCATTGAGATACTTCCTTTTGATAACCTCAACCCACCAGGAGCCTTTTCCTATAAGCATTCTCCATATTAATTTGAATCCCATAGCTTTATTGGAGAGGCTTAGAATTTTGATAGCTAGACCTCCTTTTTCAAAAGGAAGGATAACTTGATCCCATTTGACAAGGCTGATTTTTTTTTAATCTTGTCTCCCTCCCTGCCACAGGAAGCTTCACATAATTATTTCCATATGTTTGTGGGTGCTTGCAGGAGCTAAGGTAACAGCACACTGGTAGATAGGAAGGGCGGAGAGAATAGCCTTGATGAGGGTAGTTCTGCCTGCCAAATTGAGCCAAGACATCCCCCAGCTTTGAAGTTTTCCTCTCATTTTTTCTATATGCTTTACCCAAATTTCTAACCTGACTGTTTCTTTTGCTAGGGGCAGAACCAGGTAAGAGAAATAACTCCAATTTCTTTGCACCGGTATGTCCAATATCATGGATATTCTTTGCATGATTTGCCAGGATACGTTCCAAGTGTATATCTTGCATTTTTTGTTGTTTAGCTTTCCACCTGATGTTGTTAGAAATGTTTCCAGGATGTTCTTAAATCTTCTTGCCATCAAGCTTGAAGCTCCTCTGATTAGGAGAGTGTCATCCGCGAAAAGCGAATGATTGATTTCTTTGATCCCTCTTTCTATACTGATTCCTGTAATCTCCTTTTGCTTGCGGATTTTTTCCAGATGAATGCTCAAAGTTTCCACTATTATGATGTATAAGAAAGGAGAGAGAGGGTAGCCTTGCCTCAAACCCCTAGAACTTCTGAAGTAACTGCTCGGTCTGCCATTGATCAGAGGAGCGGTCCAGGGGTGAGAGATGCACTCCATGTTGATGCTGATAAAGTTGTTGGAGACCCCAAATTTTCTGAGAACTTATCTCAAGAAATTATGGTTAACCCTATAAAAGGAATTTTCCATATCTAATTTGATGATCATGCCTCTTTCCTTCCTGCTGATGCTGCTATGGATTGCTTCTTGAATCAAAATGACATTGTCCATGGTTTGTCTATGAGGAACAAATCCACCTTGGTTCTCTGAGATGAGGTGGGGGAGGAGTTTTTTAAGTCTATTAGCTAGGATTTTGGTGACTATCTTGTAGGAGACATTGCACAAAGAGATAGGATGAAAGCGATCAAAGGAGAGGGGGTTTAGGTCCTTGGGGATGAGGGCAAGGTGAGAGGATTTTGTGTTGTCCCCCATCTTGTGTTTTTGGAAGACATTTTTCACCATCCTTATATAATCTTTTTTTATTGTGTCCCAATGGTTTTTGTAGAAGGCCACAGTGAAACCATCAAGTCCCGAAGCCTTGTCTTGCTACATGCTGAATGCCGCCAACCTAATTTCCTCCTCTGAGACATCCTGGTCCAGTTCTCTGTTTTGCCAATCAGTGATTTTCTTCTCAATTGGCCTAAGGAAATCCGTGTTATCTAGAGACTGAGGGTCTGCTGATACTAGGGATTGAAAATGTCTGAAAGCTACCACTTTGATTCCTTCTTGACCGCTGATCTCTTTCCCCTCTACCAAAATTTTGACGATTTGATTTCCAGCGCGTCTGAGCTTTAAGTTGTTGTGGAAGAATGAAGTATTTTTGTCTCCAGCCCTGAGCTAGAGACACCTTGATTTTTGTCGTTGTTCTTCTTCCTCCAATTTATTTTTCCTGTATTGTTCCCTGTACATTTCGTTTTCTTGAGTTTGATCCTCCTCTGTGTATTGTATGTTCTCTTTTTCCTGATTCCATAGTTCTAGCTGTTTATGGAGATCCAATCGCTTTTTGTTTTCCACTGTTGCATTATCTGTTTCCCACTGCTTGATGGCTGTTCTGAGAGACTTTAGTTTGGTTTCCCATATATAGTGGGGAGAACCAACGACTTCTTTTGGCCACTGTTCTTGGACAAGTTTTCGAAAGTCTTCTTTGTGATCCGAGGATTTATTATATTTGAAGGGGAGAGGCCCGAAATTTCTTCCCTTGTCCAGTGTCAAAACCACGGGCTTATGGTCTGAGGCATATGCTTGAATAATTTTTCTTTTGATTGAGGGAAAGCTTGCTACTATTATTTCATGAACAAGAATTCTGTCTAGCCTCTCTTTAATGTTGTTGATGCCAGTCCTTTTGTTACTCCACGTATACTTCCCGTTATGAGGAAGGATGTCAATTAGATTGTGGGCCTGAATTAGAGTTTCCAGAGTCCCTTGAGGGGTCTGCGAAGAAGTTGCCTCCTAGTTTTTCATCAGCGTTCCTTATTAGATTCAGGTCTCCCCCCAAGAAGATATTCCTACCTTCAGCTAATTGGAGATCTGAAGTTATTGATTCCCAACATATTGCTTTGTCCTGATAGTGATTCGAGGTGTAAATGTTGTAGATTGTGATTCCTCTTTCGAGACTTTGTTTTTAAGGTCTGTTCTTACCCACCAATTGCAAGAGTTTTGATTGGTAAGGTCCCATTTGTTTTTGTTCCATATAGTTCCTATGCCTCCTGATGCACCTACTGCACTTATTGTTGTACCTGTGTAGTTTTTGCTTCTTTTGAAGTGGTTTTGGAAGTCTTGGTCAGATATTTTGGTCTCCTGGGTGAGGAGGAGATCTGGATGCTCCTATTTGATTAGATCCCGGACTGCGTTTACTTTTAGGGAGGAGCCCATCCCCCTGCAATTCCAAGAGACCAGAATCATCATTTACCATTTTTTGCGTGAGTCCCGCTCTTTTCTTTTATCTTTTCCCCACTTCCTTTTTTCTTGTCTAGATATGTGTCCATTGGTTACTAAGTTCTAGTGGCCATTTCTTTCGCTGTTGTTTCATCCCTGATTTCTTTGTTTTACTTCCTGCCTACTTTTCTAGGAGGGTCAGAAGTGAGGGCATTCTCTTTCATTTTGTTTCTGGTTAGTATTCAATCCACGGTTGGAGGAGGGGAGGGCGGAGGTTGAGAGAGGGAGGTGATGACTACAAGAGCAGTGTCGTCGGGGAGGTGGGGGGGTGGGCCGGGGGGGGGGGGGGGGGGAAATGGGATCTTTAGCTGATAGAGATTCAAAAGGGTTGGAGGAAGAGGGAAAGGGGGGAGCTAAACTGGAACGGTGGGTAGGTACAAAAGGATTTTTTGGGAGGGCCTCGGAGCTTGCGCCGAGCGAGGGATTGGATTTTTTCTTTTTGACTTGTTCCCATGAACCTTCAAAGTTTTCTACATTTCCATGAGATTCATTTGTTTTTAACTTGCTACATCTATTTGCAAAATGCCCATACTCATGACATACCTTGCACTTGAAGGGTAGCTGCTCGTAATGTACCTATTGGATGTGTGTCCATTGATCCACCTTGATCTTGATAGCTTTCGGCACTCCTTTCCCTAGGTCTACTTCGATGCATATCCTCGCGCAAGCATGCATGTTCTCCTTTGGTTCAGATCTATCTATGTATTTGTTGACTACGTTCCCAATGGCCCTGACTGATTCATCTGCCCAACAATGGAGCGACAGGTGAGGGAGACGGACCCAAACCGGGACAGCGTTTGGGATGTCCATTTCCGGATCAAAATCAGGAGACCATCTATTCAGATAGAGGCCTCTTGAGTCCATAAAATAGGGACCATTTCTAAAGATGAGATTCCTATCCTCTTTTGATTCGAACAAAAAGGTGTAAAAGCCTCTTCCACAGAATCTGATTGCTATTTTTCCTTGTATGATCGAGTTCCAGTTGCGTTCCACCCATTTTTGAATTGATCTGGGTGAGGGCCAAAGTCCTATGAACTGGCCTACCAGACCTCTTTCAGCTAGAGAGATTGCTGCCTTCCTCGGGAGGGAAGGGGGAAGGAAAGCTTCAGGCATTTCATCGAGTTTCTTAACGAACTTGGTCACAGATGGACGGATTCTTGATGCTGCATTCTCTGGGATAAAGGATGTGAACAATTTCTCATTGTCTTCCGAATCTGGAGGCGGGGGATCGATCCCAGCCATTGGGGAGCCAAGGCACAGACTGTTGAGGAGGGGCGGGGGCTGTAGGAAAGAGCCCTGGAGCGGGGACTAAGCAGGAGGCCCAACGATCAGAAGGGGGCGCGAGGAGGCCTAGGAGGGGCACTGTCAGAGCGAGCCTAGAAGCAGAGCTGCCAGGTGGGAGCCTGAGGGGCGCGGGTCAGTCTGGGGAACCCTAGGCCATCAGGGTGATCGCCTCCGGAGCAGCCTTTTGTCATCATATCAATAAGTAATTGTGTTTTTCATTCTCAAAACTTGTTTGTAAAAATTTGTAACCTTTCAAATCTATTATAATTATTTGAACGAGTAGATAATATAGAGAATTCATGAACCAGGCCACTCATTAAAATAAAAATAAAAAATATGTTTTTTCGTAATTTTGAAAATATGTTATCAATCAAAAAAATCATCAAAATATTGATGAAGAAAAAAAGTTATTATAGTAGTAATAAGAGGTAAATTATTAAAAATATTATTCAAGATATATTTAATAAGACTTAGAGGGACACCACTAAGAATTAATTCGATATCTCAAAATAAATGAAATAGATCTCAAAATAAATGAAATAGATGTGCAGACTCAATCCTCCTACAAATTAATTATTCACAAGATGATCTCCCTTCTTCATCAACAACTAATTACTCATAAATAGTTACATATACAAATAGAAATATAACACAAAAAATGTACATCCACAAATATTACCATCCAAACCCAGACAAACAACGTACAAACCAACCAAATCATCCAAAATCATCTAAGTGCAAAAACATAAACTACTCAAACAATCAAAATGCAAATGCTCAAACAACTCAAGGAATCCAACACATAAACTAGATAAAATAAGAAAATTATAAAGTGAAAAGAAAACATAAGTTAAATTACTTGAACTTTTAAGAATAAACAAAGCCAAAAAAACATGATTCAAAGCCACCATGAAGATTTTTAATAACAACTAGATGTAGAGAAAAAAAAACATTTTTTAAAAGTATAGACTCACCACTATGTTTTTTTAGCAATGACCTAATGTAAAAAATATCTACATGCTTTGTTTATAAGGGCCATATTTAAGTTTATAAACTCACCCATGTCTTTCCAAATCTCATGAAGATTGTATTACTGAATAATCATTATTTGTAATCTTCAAGTATTTATATAATAATAAAGATGAAAATTTCAAAGTATGAAGTTCATGTCAAACATATACATAATAATGAAAATTTGAAAATATGACATTGTTGCAAGTAAAACCAGCCTAAATAGCCTAGATCAAGGAAATTTCAGTACGAGCCTAGATCCATCAAAGTCCAAATCTTTCATAGGCCAAGAGGGATTGAATCCTTCAAGATGAAATCCTTTCGTCTTCGTGAAGTGCTTCATAGGTCAAGAGGGATTGAATCCTTCAACATCCATCAAGATGAAATCCTTTCATGAAGTCCTACACTTGAGAAACAAGAGATTTAATCGCTTTAGGCAATCCCTAATTTAAATGGATCTAGGTTATTTAAGCCTGGATGCAACAACCCAATATGAGGGTGATGTGTTATTCTATATCTTCTCAAAATCGAGTTGCATGTATTCCTCTTAAAATAAGAGTAAAATATTCTCGGATTAGAAAGAGGATGTTACCTATAATAAAAAATAATAATTAGTTTTAACTAAAATCATTAAAAAAACATGGATATCCCAACCTTAGTATGATCACTTGATCTGTTGTCGATATTATAATCCAATATGGTAAGAATATTTCACTCACTTGTCAACTTTAAAAAGATATAATTAACTAAAAATGAAAAAACGTGGGAGTAAGATGTTTCAATCTTAAACTTAAAAGAATAAAAATTAACCCAAGGTTTAAATAAACAATTTGAAAATCCCAATTAACTAATTTTGTTTGTTTATTAAGCTTGGCACAACTCTACATTTCTGTGTTTACATGTCCATTTTTTGCCCTGCTGCTAAGGAGGAGGGTAGCACAAGATTAAAACCCAACATCTAGGTTCGGTGAGACTTCATTTCCACAGTCGTCGCCACTTGAGCTACCCCAAGAAGACCTCGTTAACTAATTTATGTTGATATCAACTTCATATATATCTATATATAGACATCTTTTATGTGAACAGTGTAGTCCATACTTGAAATGTTTGAATGCACATGTTATATGTAATACGTTAATATCAAATTTTGTATATATTATAGATTGTTTAAAAAAAATTATGTATATATCATAGGGAAAATTGAGAAAAATTATTTTTACAATTAAAACATTTGAAATAATTTTTCTATTTTACAATCAAATCGAGTTTTCTATAAAATCCAATAAGGAATTGGATTGAGAACTTTAAATTACATGTTCTATATAGCATTCAAAAATGCAATTTAAACAATAAGGCATTGTACATTGTATATGCATAAAAATAAAACCACTAAAAATTCATTAAAATCTATAAAATAATTTTTTTTTTCAAATTTTATACTCTAATAAAAAAAAATTAAATATTTCGCAATATGCAGTATATCTAAAAATATGTCTATACTCATTCTACACAAATGAATTCGTACGGAATACGAGTTCCTTTTTATAATTTTCTTCACCTCAATCTTTTACGAATGGTAAACGTATAACAAATCATTTTAATATTAGTTATACTATTTTTCCCATTTATAATTACTGATTTTTATGTTGAACCTTATTTTCCCTTCTATATTTATTTATTTTTATGTTGAATTTATATTTGATGTATGGTCAGTAGTTTTTATGTTAAATTTTATATTTACAGTAATTACATAAAGTGTAACTTTTGTTTAAATTTTTTTAAAGCTATTGAATTTCAATAGCCTCAAGAAAATAGTGAAGAAATAAGCTTCGAGATAAACTCTTTTTCTCAATGGTTGTTTTAGTAAAGGCTCTCTGTGTGTATTATAATAGCATTAATTTTAGTAAAGGCTCTTTGTGTGTATTATAATAGCATTTAGCTGTAATTAGTTTCCCAAAAGTTATTTTTGGGAAGATTGAGTTTGATACTAAGAATTCGATTGTGTATTTGTGTCATTATAACGTTTTTTTTATATTATTATTGAAAATTATGAATTTAATTCATATGGTAACAATTAATAATAGGAAATTTACATTTTTTATTTTGTTATATTTGAATATTTCTCAATAATAATAATTTTTGACGAACAGTTTACTAATCTATAAAATTAAGTATAAATTTTTTATTGATATTTTTTTTTGATATAATGAACACTCTAGATAATCTTTAAAGAATATCTAAAATGTATGTCATAAAAGAAATGAAACTCTAGTTAATGTTTTATCTATGAAATATCTTAAAATATATTTATGAGATAATATAACTTTTGATCTTAATAGATTTTTAGAATGCCAAGTTTTATCAAATTTATTTATTAGCATTTTTTCAAGTTATATAGTGAGAAGTAATGTATAGAAGATTTATTACTGATTTTATTTCTAACAGATTTTAGAATGCCAATTTTTATCATATTTGTTTATAAAGTATTTTTTCAAGTTATAGAGTGAGAAGTAATCTATAGAAGATTTATTAATGATATTTTTATGAATTCTTTTAAATATAAAGCCCTAACTTCATTATAAACACATAATAAATAGAAATTCCCTTCCTATTAGGAAGTAGAAATTACTTATTAGTTGAGTGATTCATTTTTTACATTGAATTACTTTATATCTATGTGTAAGCACACAAGAAATACACATTCCCTTTTTACTAGGAAGTAGAAAATACTTATTAGTTGAATAATTCATTTTTTCTTTGAATTACTTTATATTTCTGTGTCTCTCTTCATAAAACGATATAGAATTATTTTAGTGGATATTAGAATTAAATTTTATAAAAACAATTCAATTAATAAATTATATTGTTTCAGCACTAGGGCCAACCAAATGTCACAAGAGTAGTTAATTATATATATACTCTAGGGGTACCATCGGATGGGAGGTGTTACTCTAACCCAAAGGGGAGAAAGGTGTAATCTTACGCCTGTATCCTTAGAATATGTTCTAGTAATATTGGAGAGGCATATGTTGTTATATAGTGGCTAAAATTTGTTGTACATTTCAATGTTCCAAAGCTAACAAGTATGGGGGACTCTCTTGCAATCATGTAAGCTATGGTTTTCAGTTACACCTCCCAAGGATGCCACTTATAATCCATCCGAAAGAGAGAATAGGAAAAGAATAAAGAAACATACATCTATCTCTTGCTTCCATATTCCTTGGAAAAAACACAAGGAGGTGGATGCATTAGCCAACCTAAATACAAAGAAAACATTGGAGGTTATTTTAATCAATTCGATTGAACCTATTCAATTTCCTCATGACCAACCATAAAGGGATTTATATCTATAAAATTAACTAAAATTATGTCAAATCATATCTTGCACATAGTGGAGGAAAGACGATTAGAATCCTCCACGACATTCTCACACTTCAATCTGCCTCTTCCCTTGTTTTTTATTACTATCCAATTTTGAGACAAGATGCATATAGGATTTTTCCAAGAAGTTGATCCTTGAACTCCTTCCAACATTCAATATGATCATATTCCTTATGGCTTAATGTCTCACAGCCATCATTGTCCTTTTTGTATTTCCATCTCCTTCTTTGCAACATATCCTCCATTGTAGCCTAAGGTAGGTCCTACTAGAATAAAGCCTCTTCTATAAGTGTCTCCTTGTCAATTATCCTCATCTCCTACACTTTAAGCCTCCTAATTGGAAAAATGATATTCATGAAAGAGTTTGATCCTTCACAGGGACCAAGACTTTAAGCCTCCTCATTGGAAAAATGATATTCATGAAAGAGTTTGATCCTTGACAGGGAGCAAGATTACTCTGCAAATTAACAATTTCCTCTACAAGACAACTTGGGAACTTGTATTATGAGATTATCATCATATACCTTGAAGTCTGGGGCCTAGAACATCCCTAATCAGAATTTTGTAACAACTAGTAGAACTATCAAGTTAATTTCCATATTCCTCTTCTGGATTGCTCAAAATTATGTTAAGCTAGGAAAATAATTAAGAATTTTTGACTCATATTATTACTCAAAATTCAAATATAAGACTTCAAAAAATACATGAATTCAGGATTCATGAGGATGATAATTGTAATGAGCTTCTTAGTGTAACAATTTTATTGAATTTTGGGCTTGGAATACCATGTATGGAACCTATAACTTCACATAGTCCATCAACATTCTCAAAAACATGTTCCCTCCCCCATAGGGTTTCAATTTCATAACCCTAACAACACTTCATTGGAGAACTTCATTTTAGCCAAAATGACCCACCACTAATGGGATCCATCATTAACACTTCATAAACAATTCAATAACCAAGCGTTTGACATTCCCAAGGAGAAGGAAAATGATGAGTGACTCTTTATGTCTTAACTCTTGTTTCCATGTACTTTAAGACATCCTTTTTGTTAGATAATTTTTCAAAATTTAGACATTTAGGTATATCAAAATGTGATGAATTTTACAATTCCTTCTTTGGCATTAGTTGGAAAATATTTAAAAAAATTGTATTGTACTGTTAATGCAGTAAGCCTTCTATTTGTACATCAATAATTGCATCTTTTATATAGTACAAATATTTTATAGTTCTAGTTTAAAAGAATTTTAAACACCATGTATCAACTCTATATGAAGAAAAAAATGCATTAAACATAGGTTTCCTATTGTAGAAAGTATATTTTTGGTGCAATAAGAAATTTTCTACTTTCAATTGCTTTCACTTTTTCTCTCCTATAACTATAAAATTAATTTTCTTAAAGGAGATATTGATTCTTAACCATGGAGGTTCAACCCTACTTTATCATGGAAATTCTTAATTTGAAAAAAGGCTTTAGTATTGTTACAATAATGTGGGCCAGTACCATGGATTATCAATACCACATTCCAAAAAAACCATATTTCACTTCATAATATACATTACATCATTTTTTAATTAATCAATTTAATTAGATCAAAAGAAAAAAGCATAATTTGGAAATACATATCAACCTTTGATTTATTTATACATCTATTGTAGATAAAACTTAATTTTGGATCTAGAAAGGGCTGAGGGGAATAATATTTCTTAAAGGTCTAAGCCCTTTTAAACGAAAAAATTATATTTGTAGTTCTAGAGATTTTATCCCTTGTATATCTTAACCATGGATCTAAAAAAGATCAAACCTTTAGAAGTACAAACATTTTTTTTTTTTGAGAATACGTTAGAACTTAATATATATATATATATATATATATATATATATTATATAAAATCCCATTGGGAAAAATATAATCCCATTGGGAAAATGAATTGTGTAGACTAGGGAATTTAAAATTACAACTCTAACAAATACTTGCTGAATTTTAGACAAACAGAAAAAAAAGAATGGGTCAAAACGATAATATTGCTTAGAACTTTTTTAACCATAATTTTTTTTTTCCAATTTTTTAAAACTAAGTCTAATATGTATAGTTGAGATTGATACATTTTACATAATAAGAGAAAAATATTTTATTAATGGACATTATCTACACTAATTATTTTTTGTTATTAATTTATCTTTAAATACATATTACATACTTCTACAAATTAAAATATCTTATCTATAACCTACATTAAAGTTTATTATTATTATTAAATGAAATAAATTAATTCTCTTATAAGGTTTGAATTAATTACAAATCTCCATTCTATTATTCTTATTACAAAGTAATTGAATTATTTTGCTTTTAATGATTTATTCTAGTTGGGCATTAAAACATTTTGTTATTATTAATACATATATATGAAGTTGGCATTCAAATTCAAGTATCTTGTATAGTTTTGACATTGAAGTATTTTTAATAATTATAAGAAGCATGCATCTTCCACACACTAAAATGTGAAAATATAAGTATTTTTAATTACTTTATCTATTTCCAAATTTGATATATAATTAGGTCACCTCACTCACATATTGAAATACTTAATGCATGGTAGAGAGTGTGAGAGATATTTTTATAACATGTTCTTCATATGTTGTTGTAACATCAATCAACTAGATCCATCTTAATCATGGATCTAGCAAAAGAAAAGGGTGATCAAATCTTTTGAGGTGCAATTTTTTTTACAGTGAAAAACATAAAAAAACCTTTTTGCAACTAGAAAGATTTTATCTCATTTGCCTCTATATATCTATCTATCTACCTACCTATCTATATAGATATCACTTTTCATTGTTTAAATTGCATTTTTCAATTCATAAATCAGATCTACCTACCTATCTATATAGATATCACTTTTCATTGTTTAAATTGCATTTTTCAATTCATAAATCAGAAGCGTTGAAAATCTCCTTAGTCACCTGTATTTTATTCTTGAATTTCATACAAAATTGAACATGTTTTAACCATAATACCTCTCTCTCTCTCTCTCTCTCTCCCTCTCTCTCTCTCTCTCTCTCTCTCTCAATTCATAAATCAGAAGCGTTGAAAATCTCCTTAGTCACTTGCATTTTATTCTTGAATTTCATACAAAATTGAACATGTTTTAACCATAATCTCTCTCTCTCTCTCTCTCTCTCTCTCTCTCTCTCTCTCTCTCTCTCTCAATTAATAAATCAAAAGCATTGAAAATCTCCTTAGCTACTTGCATTTTATTCTTGAATTTCATACAAAATTGAACATGTTTTAACCATAATCTCTCTCTCTCTCTCTCTCTCTCTCTCTCTCTCTCTCTCTCAAACATTTATCTCTATGATCCACATTTAACCATAATATCTCTCTCTCTCTCTCCTTCTCTCTAAAACATTTATCTCTATGATCCACATTTAACCATACTCTCTCTCTCACACTCTCTCTCTCACTCTCTCTCTCTCTCTCTCTAAAACATTTATCTCTATGATCCACATTGAATTTTTTAATCATTAATTATTGTTATAAATGTCCCATAATAATTTTCTATTAAAAGTTAAAGGACTTACACATCCCACTATTGTTAGTTTTATTAGTAAAAAATTGAGTTTTTCCACTTTCAATTATTTATTCAATTTCAAATGTTTTTTTTTCTTTAATTTTATTATAGTCAAAATTATTATAATTTTTTTTCCCTTTTTCCTACATATAAATATGTATATGAAATTGATGTGGAAATAAATTAGTTAGTATAGACTTCAAATAGTTTATTTAAGTGTTGTATTAAAATATTTTTAAAAATGATAAGAAGTAGCTATTTTATGCACCATCAAAAGTGAAAGTATAGTTATGGGCACTAAAATATTCTATTTATGTTTGAGGGTGAGTGGAATATTTTTAGCCCTGTCACTTTCATATCAAACACGTATATTCATTTTTGTTTTTTTATCATAGCTGACATTAATTTTTTTTATTTAGAGAATAATTTGCTTTTATTGTAAAAGGGACATGTCTAAACTTCAAACTAAGAGGAAGCCACACATGTCTCTCATATTAGGTTGTAGAATGTGTCTCTTTGAATAAAAACTAATACAAAGTGAAATATTTTCACCATATATCTTTTATATTGGGGTATAATACTTTTAAATAGCAATTGTACCAGATGTTAGCACTTTCATGTCAACCATGTATGTTCATTTTTTTTTTTTTTTTATCATAGCTCACATTTTTTTTTATTTAGAGAATATTTTTCTTTTATTGTGCAAGGGACATCAAATAAGAGGGAGTCACACATGTCTGTCATATTAGATTGTAGAATGTGTTTCTTTGTATAACAACTAATAGAAAGTGAAATATTTTCACTACATCTCTTATATTGGGGTATAATAATTTTAACTATTAATTGCACCAAATGTTGCAAAGGAAACGTGGTAAGGCATAACTAACTATTATCTTCTTCAACAAAAACATAACTATTATCTTTATCATTTTTTACGTAACATATTGCTATTTTATCTTGTCTATGTGTAGGGAAGCTCACTTTCTTCATATATTCCTTCCTCCTTCCATTCATTTGCAAGAAATTCAATCATTTCATGTGACAGAGCACACTATGTCAAACATCTATACTCCTTCAAACTCCTTTAAATTGCTTTCTTTGAAAATAAAATAAAATGATAATTTTAGTAGACTTGCACTAAGAACGAATGGATCTTATTCCAGTATGGGGTTTGATTACCTTATATGAATAAACCTCCAATCTAGAAATATAAGAAAATAATTATAATGATACAATGGAGCTTATAAAATAGAGAGTCAAATAGACATCAAGAAACTAGTTACGAAGAATTTAACAATAGAATGAACTTTATAAAATGAAGTAATTTAAAAATTGGTCATATTGGTAGCCAAAAGCAATATGTCAATTTAAAACTATAACAAGAGCTCTGGGTTGGTATATTCGCATAAAAAAAACTACATATGAATGCGCAAGTGATAAATACATCTAGTGGGATGAACTGTAAGAGATTCAACGTAACTCTTAGCTTTTCAACGAAGAAAACCTTTAATTGTGAGTGTACATACATCTAAATAGACAAAGAAAAGAAAAAGTCTCAGATTTGAGTAGATTTACATCATCAAATTCCTAACTGAAATAACATCCTAGAGAAGATGTAGTTGACGGAAGAACTAGTTGAAGGCCGAGTTCCAACTCTTGCACCTGATAAAAAAGTTAATGAAGATGATAAAGCCCTAATTTCATTATGTCCATGGGAGAATTTTCACTTCAATCCATTTTAGAAGGTTCCATTTTTCTCGTAATGCATGCACAAATTGATTTTATAATTCTTTACCCCCTTAGACAATTTATGAATTAGACTCAAACCTTTAAGGGATGGCAGAAGAGGGGTGGCCTGTCATACAATGGGCTATGACACTAGGGTGTACTTCCTATGGTCGTATCACCTCCTAAAGGTTCAGCCCTTGTAGTCCATTCGCGAAATTTCCAACTGGTCATGACATATGGGAATGACCAACTCCCAACTGTTTTGAGCGAGGTGCCACTTTGATCTTTTGGTTTCCTTTGCCATATGATTTGTTGAGCCGAGAGGCTCATTCTACAATCGAGTATGAAGGGAACCCACAATTTTGTTTGTTCATCCATCACCTTTTATAAAAAAAAACAAAATTTAAGAATTACGTTATAAATAGAAAAATAATCTCCATTATAATAATAAAATATTGAAGTAAAAAAAATATATGAATAAGATGTTTAAATATTACAGTTTTCAAAAATATTTCAAGAAGAGATTTAAATAAAATATTTGAACATTGTTATTTTAAACTAACCATACATAACATTAGAACATTCATAATCTACAGTCCAAAAGTAAATAAATAAAATAAATAATTTTCCATTACAACAATATATCCTTTACAATTTTAAATTTAATATTATAAAAATATCAGTAATGTTTGCAAAATAATTGAAGTTAATATTAAAAACATATTTTGCACAATAATTGTATGATAAATGATATATACACTTAAATTTCATATACATATACATAAATTTTATAAATAAAAATTGTAGTTTCTTAGAATCAATTTAATTTTTTCATAAATATTTCAGTTTTATTTTTTTAATATTAAGTGATATTTTTCATATTTATATTGCCATGAAAACATTATTAAAAACTAAAATTCTCATTCATTATTTTAATGAAAATATAGAAAAACAATTAATTTCCCTTTACCTGCACCTAAAAAATTATAGAAAATAATGCATCCTTGCCAAAAATTTATCAAAATAAGTATTTTCAATTAAAGATAATGAAATGTAACTAAAAATGGCCTATTTGTCTTTCACATAAACTTCTAGTAATTGTAGCCAGCAGGAACACCATTCTCGATGAGGCATATCAAAATTTGCAGATCACCTTTAGTTCGGGTCCGAATGTTGTGAATGATCTAGTAAAGTTGGAAATAATCCCAAAACTTTCCATGCCATCATACTCATAGACAAGAAGGTTTTGGGTCATTTATACTCCCATGTCTATACACTTCCGTACTAATAAATGATAGAATTTCTCCACTCTACTTCTCTACATCATATCATTTCCACATTCCATTGTCCATCATCCCACCCAAGGCGAACTTGATGACAATTTATGCGCCTTAGCAATGGAGGTTCGAGTACCCTACCCATAACCTCAGTCATATCAGCGGCCATAGTTATTTGAAATTTGATAAAATGAGTCCTGCAAAATCCAAAGCAAAACAAAAAATGAAATGAAATTATAGTATAATTTTCTCACGGAAAAACATATTAAACGTATCCTCTAGGACTATCTTGTTTACCAATGATTGTCATGGATCACTTCCCCTTGTTTTGCCAATGGTGGACATCATTTCATCCTTGGAAGTTCTGTAGAGCGAGAACTACTACAAGTAACTCTTTGACCATCACATACCTCACAAAATTCTAAAGAAACACGATATGGCTTTGCTCAACAAGTCGAGAGTTTGAAGCGAATATGAAAGTCATACTTCTGCTTTAAGTGTTCTACAAAACACCCATGGAAATTATAGAAGAGATATCTACACATGCTTGGCTGCTAAGCCTCCAAACTCTCTCTCTCTCTCTCTGTATATATCTATATATCTATATATATATTTATATATATATATATATATATATTATATATATATTTATATATATATATATTATATATTATTATATATATATATATATATATATATATATATATATATATATATATATATATCAGGAGTACGCCCCAGGGTTGTTATGATTTCCAGGCCACGCAGAGGAGAGCTTGTCATCTGTCCAAATTTTTTATTTTTTTATAAATAGATGTACTTATATACATATATAATTGCCAACACATAAATATGTTCTGTATATTATTAATGGTCTTGTAATACATTTATATATAATTTGCTAACCCATAGATATGGTCCTTAAATGGTTTACGGATCTGTATTTCATATCCTTTACGTACACTCACATAATCGTTAATATTTAAAGCTTGCAAAGCAACAAGTCCTGTAGCTATACATACCACCCGTTCATTTGGACAGAACTGTGATGGTTCCCATGCTGAGTCTTCTATGACTCAACCCTGTAGGTAGATGGCATGAATTCCGCCCTATGATTCATGTAATCCTACAGGTGTATAGAATTTAACGGTGCTATAGTCTTTCTGTTTGATTCACATTGATTTGGGTGATTTGTTAACATTAATTGTTCCTTAATCTATCTGTCCCACCTTGGGTATGTGGCATGGGCAGATGCAACTACCACCTAGTGATTCCTCACGCATCGATGACTACGACTCTGGATAGATGATCCTACGGTTGTCATGGATAACCGTTGAATTTCTCTACCATTGGTGTTGGATTGTAGTCTCATTCTTTCGCGGAAAGACCTAGAACTTGCTCTGCCTCTTGTTTTAGCTGCGGGCTTGGTAGTCTCTGTTCTAAGGTTTGGTTACAGAGAACAGGCACACGAGGCCTCAGAACCTAACCCTACTATCATGTTTTCTCACACCCGGGTAATTGCATGACAGTTCCTTTTCTCCTCAGCCTAATTTCATTGATTTATAGTTGTTTATTTTGTAGATAGATCCTTTCTTATACAGCATAGGTATTTACATTTTTTTTTAACCATAATGTTTTGCTTGCATGCAGGTATCTTCACTCCTTCCATCCGGGATGCGGATGACACTTGGATGGAGGGGTGATCTGAAAAGCATTCTAACTTTCCACCGGTATGATGAACTTCCATTTGCTATTGATTATAGATGTTGGAGCTAGATTCTTGGTCTACAGGCCATTGCGCCTGAGTTGTGTCTATAGCTCACATGAGCTCGCCATTGGGTTGACCTTGTTTTAGGTCCCAATGTGGCCAACCCCGTGAAGGGCTTCTCTATTTCTAATTTAATGTGTATGGGACTTCGTCCCTTGCAGTTTGTTTCTCTGAGCCGCTCTGGCTGTACATGTAGTTTACTTGTTAATCTTATACCAGGTTTTGTCTGGTATTAACTTGTGACTCTGGGAAACTTCTCCATTTTTATTGCCCAAGATTTTGGTAATGTAAGATGTATTACGTGTCCTGTTTATTTGTCTTCTAGTTCTGGAATTGAATACAGTAATTTTGTTGGAACTTGAATATGTAATATGGCTTCATTTAATGTTTTCTCACTCATATTTTGGGTTTTGTTTGGTTGTTCAAAGTTGTCTCAGCTTATTGAATTCGTGGCTCTATTCTTAGCAATATGTAATTATTCAGTTTCTATTTTACGTTATCATCCTGAAAGAGTCTATTTCGTTGCATCGCTGTGTCGATTGTCCAATTTTCCAATTTATTTTAAACTTGATGTACTTGATGCTTTTTAGTCGCTTAAGGGTTTGGCTCTGCATGAGGGTTTCAAGGGTTTATTTCGGTGTTTGATTTGTATAAGACTTTTCCCCTCCTAACAGTTGTGGCCTACCCTTCCAGTTAGCTTTATGTTAGTGCGGCCAAGACCCGAGACCTCTGTCTCAAGATTCCAGCAACATCCTAGTCAAGGCATTTTCAAGTGAGGGTGCATGCAACATTACCCACGGAACTGGGACCTCACCCGTTCCTGATAATTGAGAATTTCTCTTCATTTGGTGGATTCTTCCACTAGAAATTTGGATTGTTATGCTTAAATTAAAAAGAAAAAAAATAGGTGCTTAGCTCCATTCCTGTTCGAGACAAGGGTTTTATAGCGTTCAATGAACCCTCCTACTTTTGTTAATTAATCCACTGAATCTTGCATAACCAATTTTGATATTTATGTTTAACGGATAAGTGTTAACAATTCATTCCCCCACTATATCTTTTGCTATACAGTCCACCTATATTTAGGGATAATCTAACTATGGTTGTCGACTATGACCATTCAATAATGTCCCTAGAATTTGCCCATATTCATGGAGGGTTCTTAATGTTACTGCTACTATATTGTTTTTTAAAACAAATAATAAAAAACAGGGGAAGTACACTCTATTTGTTGTCTTTCCTTCAGTTAACACAAAACTCTATGACTCCAACGAATTCTTAGGTCTACTTACTGTAGTTGTTGATTTTATACAATACATTTACTTTTTCTGATACTCTTACAGAATTGCTTACGAATGTTCACTCACTTACCTGCACTGTTGTAACTTGCAAGTGCTCCAGAAGTTGGGCCTCCACTATTTCTCCCGCTTCCAATATGCCACCCAACCTTAAGATTCATCCTTTGGGACTAGAATCTCCCCCCTAGATCCCTTGCTGGACCACTGCCCTCAACAAGTTGTTGGCACCTTCATGCTAGGCTATCTGGTCATCACAAGACTTAGCCTTTTTCTTTGTTTCTTTTGTGTTTCTTTCCCTCTTCCTGTCTCTATAGCACATAACCCCCTCCAGCCTCTTTTCCTCCGGAAAACCCATCCAGTTAGGAAAGCAGTTAGGGTATATTTCAGACACACGACAACTGCCTTCTTGAGAAGTGTCTAGCTTTTCAAGAAACATTTTTTTTTAAACAAGAGGAAATATTATTAAATCAAAACAGATAATAATAGTCAATCTAGTTTACCATTTACCACAATAAAGTCAAATATTTACATTTATCCTAGAGCATCACATCTTTCCCCTGTGAAATTAGACATCGTCCCGATGTCTCTCAGCCATGAAAAATGCTAGATAAGCCTTTTTCATCAACTCTTCATCTTCACAGGTAGCCTCATCAGGTCCAAAGTGCTGCCACTGCATTTTAACTTGATTAATAGCTCACTTCCACAGCATTACTTCTCTTCGGTCAAGGATGTTCAGCGGTTCAACCAAGATTTATCCTTTCAGTTCGACCTGTAGCATGCAACATCCTAAGTTAGTTTTCTTTTAAAAGAAAACATTTGGACTGATTAATCGGTGACCACTTCTCACTTGTATATCTTGCCATCTGATTATATGTTTGGGATCATAAATGTATTTTTTTAACAACGAAACATGAAAAACGTTTTCGACCCGTATGTGACTTGGTAGAGCGAGTTGGTAAGATACCGGGCTACTTCTTGCTAAGACCTGAAAGGGTCCACAAAATTGGGGCGCCAGCTTAGCACACCCGCTCCACTGTAATGTGCTCCTTTTTGCTCGAATCCTCACATATACATGATCACTGACTTGATACTCCTTAAACTTTCTTTTCCAGTCCGCAAAACCTTTTTGTCTATCCTGAGTGGCCTTTAAATTGACTCTCACTTCCTTAACCATTTCCTCCATTTCCTTAAGCATGTCGGATCCCAACATTAACTGGTCTTTCGGCCCACCCCAACTTGAGGCCGTGCAACACTTCTGCCCATAGAATACTTCAAATGGGCTCATCTGCAATGATGTATGATAGCCATTATTATATGTGAACTCGACTAGGTACAAATAATCTTCCCACTTGGTCAGTTGCCGCATTACATATGCCCATAACATGTCTTCCACCACGTGGTTCACCCGTTCTATTTTTCCATCAGTTTGAGGGTGATAAGTTGTACTGAAATTCAACTGAGTTCCTCATTCTCCAAACAGTGTTCTGCAAAAGGCCGCGGTAAATTTCATGTCGCAGTCTGAAATTATTGTTTTAGGTAACCCATGTAGCTTAAATAAATTTTGCATAAAGATATGGGCAATTTGCACAAGTCTATAGGTCGATTACACATGTATAAAATATGTTGATTTACTTAGTTTGTCCACCACCACCATGATGGAATCATTATTTTTCTTTGTTTTGGGCAAACAATTTATGAAGTCCATGGAGATGGTCTCCCATTTCCATTCTAGAATGGGTAACAGTTGCAGTAACACTGCGAGTTGTTGATGCTATGCCTTCATTTGCTGGCACTCCAAACAACGTTCCAGGTATTCAACCACATCACTCTTCATACCTGGCCAATAATACTCCTTTCGGATGGAGGTGATCATTTTCTGATATCCTCGGTGACTAGCATAGTGACTTTTATGAGATTCATCCAACAACAAGTTTTTAATGCCGTTTTGCTTGGGCACATACAGCCTTTTCTTGTAATACAACATTCCAGTAACATCTACTGAATAACCTGGCTAATTTTCTTGGCTGGTCAACTACCGTACTTGATGTTTTATTTGCTAATATATTGTATCATGTTCTGCTGCTTTTTTAATCATCTCTTCGAAGGGGCTTTTCCATTCGCTATAGGAAATTTCATAGAGACATTGTAATTTCTGACTTAAAGCGTCCGCCACCCGATTCTCCTTTCCTTTCAAATGCTTAATCTCGAAATCAAAAATGCTTAGAAATCCACCCACCGTACCTACCTAGCATTTAAGGTGGGCTAGCTGAAATAATTGGTTAGACTGTGGTGCTCTGTCAATAGTAAAATTTTTCTACCCATAAGGTAATGTCACCACATTTTCAAGCCATGAATAATAGCTGTGAATTCTAGATCATAAGAAGGATATTTCTACTCATGTTCTTTTAGTTTCCTAGACTCGTAGGTGATTACCTTCCCTTCTTGCATCAACACGCCTCCTACACCCTCTTTTCTTGCATCAGTGCACACCCCATATTCCTTATTGGGATCAACTATGTTTAGAATGGGTGCAGTGGTGAGCAAATGCTTAAGCTGCTCAAAACTTTTTTTACTTTCTAGGGTCCATATGAAAGCTCTTCCTTTTTTCTGTAAGGAAGTGATAGGGTACTCTACTCTAGAGAATCCTTCTACAAATCATATATAATATCCAACTAGTCCCATGAAGGATCGGATGTCTGCCACATCCCTTGGTACAGGCCACTCCATTATTGTCTTTATCGTTTTAGGGTCCACTGCGATCTCTTCTTTCGTGATTATATGCCCCAAATACTATATTTCCTCTTTAACGAAGTCACACTTACTGAACTTGGAAAATAATTGGTTTTCTTGGAGGGTTTGCAACACCAACCTAAGGTGCTCCTTGTGTTCCTCCATAGTGCGAGAATATACCAGTATATCATCAATAAAGATCAGTACAAATCTATCCAAATATTGATGAAATATGATGTTCATTAAACACATAAAGATTGCAGGGGCGTTAGTTAACCCAAAGGGTAGCACCACAAACCTGTAATGCCCATACCTTCTTCTACAATCAGTCTTAGCTATGTATTCCTCCTTAATTCGAATTTGGTGATAACCTTGTTGACACCTAATCCGAAACGGATGGGTGAACTGGACAGTCATCCAGAAGATGAACTGATCCGCCTATATTTATGTATATAAATATATGTCAGCTAATGAATAATATCAATCAGTTTTCTGTCGCTCAGTCATTCTGGAGTTACCCTCGCCTGACATGGTATCAGAGCACAGGTCCCAGATATAGTTGTAACTCCCACCTGAGAGCTGCTCAGTCTCTGACATCCCTGGGATACCTGAAGACTTCCGCTGCCTGAAGACTGCAGCTGCTGAAGACTGCCGCTACCTTCATTAAAACGCCTGGACTGATTGGTAACGTATGACTGTTTGCATTCGTTGAACTTTTCCTACCCTACCCATCCATCCTTGCCAGTCGCCTTTCTGCAGCGTTTTAAACGTATGACTGTGTGCAGCGCTATGAAATTTTTTTTCCGTCTGAAATAAAGATATTTGGTATCATTCGTTGAACTTTTCCTACCCTACACATTCGTTATCATTTGTTGAATTATCGAATTGAACTATCGAATTTGGTATCATTCGTTGAACTATCGAATTGTGTTTCTGAAATGCCATTACTGTTGGGTTACACTCTTTGCCCGCCTTGAATCCTCGCCTTGCGCTTGCGTGCTGGCTCTGGATTTAGATAATGGCACGATTGTAAACATGTTGGTTTTCAATGTCTAACTCCGGCTCTTAACTCTCGGCATCATCATATCTTGTATAGTTCGAGAATCGGCATCAGCATATATCTTGTATAGTTTGAGAATTGGCATCAGCATATGTTATATAGTTAGGTCTTATGGGAATTTATTTGACTCAGTAAAAGCATTGCCGTGTAGGGAAATGAATTTCAGTGGACATTAAAAGCATTGTCGTGTAAAGGCTTCCTGTTCTACCAAGTTTTAGATGTTGGCTTCGTATTCTCTGTTGTTAGACATTCCATTATGTGAATCATGCACTTTTATTTGTGATCGAACTATGTTGAAATAAAGATATTGAATGCCAAGAGATCATCAAATACTGTATTTATATGAGTGTTGTCCAACTGTTCTGAAGTTGATTATGGCAATGTTGGTTAAGCATATTATAGCAGAATTTTGAATATGATATGGTGATTTTAAGCTGAGATATATATGGTGATTTTAAGCTGAGACAAATAGGGTGATAACAGCATTTTGAATATGGAATGATTTTGCATATATATATGGTGATATAAGGTAGATTTTAAATGATTTTTCTCCATAATAAAATCATTTTAAAGTAGAGATATACATAGTAATTCTCCATCATTTTTTCAAAGCAGCAGAAGTTTTTTTAAGAGTATTTTTCCATCAGAAGTATATATCAGAAAAAGTTTTTTTTTTCAGCAGAAGTAACCTTTACAGAATGCATTCAATCATCTCTATGATAGGAATAGTTCTCACTGGCAAGGAGAACTATCCTGACTGGTCCCAGATGGTACAGCACACCCTCATTTTCAATGAGCTGTGGAAAGGAGTGTGTGTCGGAGAAGGAGACAGTGACCCAGAAAAGCCTACATCAGATAAAGAGCTTGCCATCTGGGAAAACAAGAACAGCAAAGCGTATGCATTAATAGCGGCGTCTGTAAATAAGGAGGTGAGTCGTCACCTTACAACATGTTCAACTGCCTTTGAAGCTTTACAAAAACTGAAAGAGCTCTATGACTCACATTCTGCGCTTGAAGTTGTGCAACTTATGATCAAACTCTTCACTCTTGAACTGCAAAATAATGACCCTCTTGCTCTTGCATCTGAAATAAAATCTATAGTGCATGATATCAATTCCACTAAATTTCAGCTAGATATATCTCTTATTGCTTTTCTCAAGGCACTATATCCTACATACTCCAATTATCTTGAGTCCTTGCAAGCAAATGGAAATCTTAAGGATATAACCTTTGAATCTCTTGTGAAAAAGTTTGCTGAAAGGGAAAAAGCCTTTGGAAAGAAGACAGTCCCTGAATCTTCTGAAGAGACTGTATGCATGGCTAATAAAGAAAAATATCCTGCTTAAGATTCTACAAGAGGAAGAGGTGGACGAAGAGGAAGAGGAAGATACTTCAGAGGCAGGGGGGGCAGACAT